>PVJA010023978.1:0-32314 GCA_004027025.1 Myocastor coypus | reverse complement strand
TTTTTTTTTTTATTTTAAAAAAGCAACACTGAAAAATAATCTACCTCCTAAAGTAAGTCTATGCATAATGGACTCACACCCACTGGGTCGTGTGCTCTGTACATGCCGGCCGTCACGTTACTGCTGTGAAAGCTTTGTGAGCAGAGAGGCAAGAAAGGCTCAGCGCCTAGTTTGGTTGATCGGGAGCGAATTGGGGCAAAGCGACTTTACCTACAGGCTCCTGGGGTTTCTGTTCATCTGACAATTTAAAATGCTAAGAAAACTGTACAGCCAACTCCAGCTGTCCCAGTGCCTCCGAGGGGGACACTGCTACCTGAATTTGGAGGTCTAGTTCCCTTCCCCAGAGTCCTCAACCTACAGAAATTGTGGGCTGAAGCCCACTGTTCCCCTTTCAGACAGGGACGGACCTGTCCCACCTCTTCTGGGGCCAAAATAGAAGGACCCAGCCTGCTGTCTGGCTTAGCGCAGAAGCCAGGGGTTGCGGGTGTGTGGGTGTAGTACTGTCGCACCAGGATCGCTGCTGCTACTCGCAGGAACCTTTGCCCCTCTCTTGGCCTTGAGGTCTCCATGAGTTCTTTTGCCTTGAACTCTGTTTTGTTAATTTCACTTTATTTTTAATTGGCACATAATAATTATGTAGATGTAGGAGTCACGTCATGTTTTGATGCAATACGATCAAATCAGATAATTAATATAGCCGTCCCTTCCTGTAGTTGTCATTTGTGTGGGATGAGACATTCAAAACCCTCTCTTCTGGCTATTTTCAAATACATATTTATGTGTTGTACATTATTATTGACTATAGTTGCCTTCCATCGGCAGAACACAAGAGCTTACCTCTCCTTCCTTTCCCCTACCAAGCTTCTCCTGCCCTCTCTCCCTTCCCTTGCCTTCCCAGCTCCGGATAAGCGCTCTCCCTGACATGGAATTTTCAGATTCCACGTACAAGTCCTTAAATGACACTAGGCCCCCCTACCTGAGTGATGAGATCTGGAAAAAGCCAACCAAGAGCACTGTGACCTCCGGGCTCCAATATGAGCAGAGCAGTTATAAAACATAGCATCACTGATGCTGCTCAGGAAGTATAACTTTCTTATTTCTTAAAAGCTAAGTAGAAAATCCTTTTTGCAAAAAAAAAAAAAAAAATTAATAAATAAATAAAATAAAATAAAAAAAAAAAGAAAATCCTTTTTGCAATCTTTCCAATGGGTAGGAGCTGAGCTTGTGGCCACAGAACCAATCTTGAATCTTGTAGACTTTAACCAAAGTTAAAGTCTCAGGCTTGTCCTTCTGAGTGTCACAGGTCTCTAAAACAGGAACCAAGAGATCAGAAGTCACCTGACCTTGTGACAGTCCTGAGGAGCAGTTTCCACTAATCAGTAATAATTTTCCTTCTTGTCATTTTCCTTCTACGCATGAAAAATTAAGTGCCAGGGAAAGTTTGACTGTCTGATTATTCTAATTAATTAAATTCTTATTCCATTTCAATTGCTTATATGAATCTGCTGTTAACTGCATCTAAAAATCCCTTCCAGTCAAGCACAAGTTCACATTCAATCATTTTAGCATTCTAGATGGATGCTAGAAATGGGGCTTACGTTAAATTTATTAACTAAAGCTTGTCACCTGTACTGTATAATTTGGAATGTTTTCTGTATAACTGGATAGAATGTTCCTTCTTGCAGGAATTCCTAATCCCCACTGAGCCTTCTTTACAATCTGCTGAAAAACATGGGCCTTTATCCTGGGAAAATATACATAAGCACCCGCACTGTTTGTCTCCCCACAGGTCTAACACACATAGACAAACTCTGCGTGTCTCCGGAGTCTCCAGCTTACTAGTAACCAGCAGGTTAGCTTGTCTCTCATTGCTGAATGGCTAAACTCGCATAAAGGTGACGATCCTGTATGCTCCAGTGACACACATACAGAACAGAACGCTATAATTTAAGGTCTCCTATAAGCCTCTCATAAAAACCAGTCTTACTGAATACAGTCTAAATTCCCCAAGAGCACACAGGTGAAATAAGCAAGGACATGCTTTTCCTGCCTATAAATGGGCCACACTCACGCTGAAAACGACCTTCTCTCCATCCCTGCAGGCCACAGGCCACTGCATCTGTGGCCTCTGCCACCCCCAGCAGCTCCTCTAGCCACCTGCGGTGGCCTCCCGGCCTTGTCTGCAGGGACTGTCTCCCATTACAGCCACATGGGAGCACCAGAGAAGAACCGAAAGCTAACTCCTAGGTACGTGAGCATCGCGACAGAAACAACGACAACAACAACATCAGAGCCTCTAGGGGACACCACGCGCAGCATGAGTGATCCATCCTGTCATTTTCTTTTTTTTTTTTTTTTTTTTTTTTTTGGGACCGGGGTTCGAACTCACAACCTTGCCCTTGCCCAGCAGGCACTTGTGCCTCGGAGCTATCTCCCCAGCCCCCCATCCTGTCATTTTCTAAAAGCATTTGTGCCTAACCCCATCGCTGCAGTCAAGACACTTTATTCCTACCGGGCATGGTGGTGCACACTTCTAATCCCAGTACTAGGAAGGCCGAGGCAGGAGGATCACTGTGACTTCCAAGCCAGCCTGGGCTACACAGTGAGTTCAATGCAAACCTCACCTACATGGGAAGACTGTGTATCAAAAAAAGAAAAAGAAACTTTATTTCTAATTTGAAAAATAGATTAAAAGTATATTGCACTAACTTTTTCTGATGCCCCTGAACGTATGGGATCTATGAATCAGAGCCATGTCTGACATTAGAGCCATGTCTTCTTAGCTAATGTGTTTTTTCAAGGCATTTTTCTCTTTTCTGGCATATAAAACTATCAAGATAAAAAATATACTGACAGTATCCCATTTTCTTAAAACTTTTAATTCTAGTAACTTGTCAAACTAGTTGATGGATCTGGAGAAAACTATATAATTCTTCTGTGTTTTAATTTCTTCACTCTTAAAATAGGGACTCTAAATATCTAACTCTCAGACACTCTGCAGGCAATGAGGATACATACATAAAGTGTCTAGCACAGCATAATAATATAGCACCCACTGGAGGTGGACAGTTATTAAAGAGCTATGAAATCCATGTAAAATAGCCAGTACAGAGGCAACCAAAATTGTAGCTACACAAACAATAAAGGAATTTTAAAAAGGACCACAAAAACCTTCATTAATCAACAAGAAGGTTTAAAAAAGACCAAAAAACAAACAAAAAAAAATGGATATAAAACAAATGGTAAGATGATATATTTAAACATAGCTACAACAACCATCAAATTAAATGTCAATTTTCCAAAAACCACACTTAAAACGTAAAGATTATCATCTTGAACTTTAAAATAATCAAAACTCACCTACAACTTCCTGTAGAAGATGGACTTCATGTATACATAAGTGCACTGATTATGTGAAAGTGTAAACAGATGGAAGGTAATGTGTCACACTAACACTAATCAAAAGAAAACTGGTTTGTCAATATTAATATAAGACAGCAATTTTAGACCCAAGATTGTTAAAAGGTATTGATAAATTCATTCTTTAGCAAGAAAAGAGTTCAACTTATTACAACTACCATTATCATAAAATACAATGAATGTTTAATTTTTTTTAACTCATTAAAGTAAAAGACATTCTGCCATTAATCCCATCAGAATATCCCTCCGAAAACACATTTATCCCAGCTTCCTTGCCAATTTGTGCAGCAGTTCTGGAAGTCCTCTTTTGTGTTGTTAGTTTGTTGATTCCCTGTCCTGAATCAATTGAAAATGCTTGCATTGCACCGTCATTTTTATTTTTATTTTCGTGTGTGTGTGTGTGTGTGTGTGTGTGTGTGTGTGTTACCAGGGATTGAACTCAGGACCTTGCACTTAGTAGGCAAGCACATATTCCACTGAACTATCTCCCCAGGCCTGATTTTGATTTTTACAATGGTCCAGCAGTGGCACAGAGCCAGACACAGTGACCGAGCTAGGTGAGGATGTACCATAATGGTTCTCTGTGGGAAGTGCTCAGCAGCAGTAATGGCATACTTGGGAACAGACCTTGAAGTTCCCTAAAGAGAAATGCTTCAGCAAGTAGCAAGCACAGTCAGGAAGTGTATTTGGAGTGAGTGATATTTTCAGGAGGATTCATGCCAATTTGCTTTTTAATGTAAAAATAATTTTTAAAAAATTTAAACATAGTTTTGATCACCTGCTGTACAGACATTCTGAGCACCAGTATATTATCCAAAACGCATGAATGAAAATCCAACAGAACTAAAAGATGAGATAGACAAGTTTGACATTTTAATTAATACTGTTCAAAACAGTATTAAAGTTTAATATCCTTTCCTCAATAATGGATATCAGAACACAGATGATTTTAAAAACACATTTAGCTACCTTATCTTCAACAAAGGGGCCAAACATGTTTACTGGAAGAAAGATAGCCTCTTTAAAAAATGGTACTGGAAAAACTGGCTCTCTACATGCCAAAAACTAAAACATGACCCAGAACTATCACCATGCACTAAACTAAAGTCAAAAAGGATTAAAGATGTAAATATTAAAACACAAACACTAAATGTCCTGGAAAAGAAAGGAGGAAATCTTGAAGACATTGGTGTAGGCAGGTAGTTCATGGACAAAAATCAAAATGCAGGTGTAACACTTGAAAGAATCAACAACTGGGACCTCCTCTGGCTAAGAATTTTTTGCACATCAAAAGAAATTACTAACAGAGTGAAATGACAACCCACATATTTCGAAAAAAATTCAACTAATAAGTATTCAGACAAAGTTTTTCTATCTAGAATTTATGAAGAACTAAAAAAAATTAGGGTCCCAAAATTCAAAGACCCAATTCACAAGTGGGCATCTGAGATGAACAAACACTTCTCCAAGGAAAAAATATGACAAGCCTATAAATACATGAAGAAATGCTTCACTTCCCTAGCCATCAGGGAAATACAAATTAAAACAATACTCAGATACCATCTCACTCCAGAAAGAATGGCTATCATAAAGAAAGCAACCAACAACAAATGTTAGAGAGGCTGAGGGTTGGAGCGGGGAGAAGGAACCCTTCTCCACTGCTGGTGGGAATGCAGACTGGTACAACCATTATGGAAACAGTTTGGAGACTCCTTAAAAAATTAGGACTGGAAATCCCATTAAATCTAGCTATCCCCTACTGAGGATTTTCCCAGAAGAACTGAAAATAGCATATCATAGTAATGTTTGTCCAACTATGCTCATAGTAGCACAATTTGTAATAGCCAAATCTTGGAAACAACCAAAATGCCCATCACCTGAAGAGTGGTTGAAAAAGATGTAGTGTTTTTATATAATGGAATATTACTCAACTATAAAGAATAAGAAAGGTGACTTCATATATAAATGGATATATCTTGAACATATACTTATAAGTGAAATAAACCAGACCTACATGTATAAATGTTGTATAATCACCCTAGTGTAAGAACACAAAAGGAGAAATAAAAATGGAAAGGCATAACACAGCCTAACGGAAATCAAGAGTTTCAGGATTAAACAATGAAGAGACAGCAAGCAGAAAAGCTAGGAAACTTGGCAGGGGCAAAACCATACACTTATGTACACAGGATGAATTAGACAGTGGTCCTAAGAATCTCCAACAGGTTTTTGAAACTCGGAGCAGCATTGTGTAAAACTAAAACAGTGCTGGGAATGCTTATTATTCTGGTCTGCTAGATGGGTGCTGCTCCCAATGTGATTTCAATTATTGTTATACTCTTTCTCAAGTAAATGTTTGTTTTAAAAGAAATTAAATAATTAAAGAGAAAACAAGATAAGGAAAAGTGTCAAAGGGTTGACCTGCTACAATGTTGTATATGCTTAGATTTTTAAGCTTCTGTGTAAAAAAAAGTGTAACCTCTTTTTAATCACATTCTATAGGGATTACAATATTAATGATTGATGGAAAATACAGATTCCATGTTAAATCTAAGACATTTAATTTTAGAAAGATAATGATCATAAGCTTAATTACCTAAGTTATAAAGTAATAGTACCACTGAGCTTCTCTTCTTGAGGTTCAAAAACCTAACTTTATAGACCAAAAATTAGAGAAAAAGAAGGGCTACAAAGGTACCCAATATTTTGGCCCTAGCCCTGCAAGGTCAGTGAGGACTCTTGACATAAGAGAACCTGTACTGTAACATCCTATAACTCAGCGGTGTCTCAGATTTTCTGTTCAAGGAGATTATGGGGCCACAGAGGAAAGGGATTGAAATGTATTCTGTGCCTAAGGAGTGTCACATAGAGAGAAAACATTCTCTCAGGCTTTCACAGAGAGCAAATTAGTCAAGCAATGGTCATGACTGATCCAGACTGCTGACACTGACAGAAGTTTTACAAAATGCTGTACATGGTTTCAAGGTAAATCCTTACGAGATTTGACTGACCTTGTCAGATACAAAAGTTACATGCTTTGTTATATAGGTCTTGCTTTAACTTGCCATTAACCACCCAGCAGAAAAGTTTAACCATGAGTCATAAAAAGTAAAGCCTGGTTAGTATGTTGAGCTGTAAAAGGCTCAAGTCAACAGCTTCTGACTTTGCCAATTCTGCCAGTAACCCTCTACTATTATGGAATATCCACCTATGTATACAACTCCTTTCTCTTAGTTCCATGAGAAGAAATATTTGTGCTAATAGTGTTTTGCCTTAGTGACTCTTCTCTCATTGCTGGGACAAACACCCGACACTCAAAATGAGGAAAGGAAAGGTTTATTTAGCTTACAGTTACTGGAGGTTTCAGTCCATATTCAGCTGGCAAGAGCAAGCTGGGAGAGCAAGCGCTAGCAGCTGCTCAAGCAGCTAACTTCTCTTCCTACCTTACAGTGAAATGCAAACCACCTGCCCCAGGGGCGGGGCAGCACCCATTTCCACAAAAACCAATTACAAATTCCAGAAGCAGTCCCATGACAGCAGGAGCTCTTGGGGGAACACTTATGCACAAACCACAACATGTTTAGAAAAGTTACCAAGTCTGCGTCTTGTACTCTGAACAACTACTATGAAGACAATAATATGCACTGTATCAATTACTGTGGCTGTCCTGCTAATGTGTTTTGAAACTGTCTTATTGTTATTTCTTATTAAAATTAATAAAAATTTAAAAACTGATAAGTTGATTCTAAAACTAATAAATTCAAAGGGCCTAAACTACACAAAAACATTGAAAAAAAAGAATAAGAAAAATAAAATCACCTGATTTCAAGATGGACTATAAAGAGATAGTAATCAAGACATTTTAAGGCTGGTTTAAAGATAAACTTTGGATCTTCCTTCCTATGGATTCCATATTTGCAAATTCACTTAGTTCCTAAAATTTACAAAAGGCATGAGGATGCTTTGGAGGTCAACATTATTGTCACTATCTTTACTACAGTGATAGTGTCACAGATGGATGCATGTGTCAAATTTATTTAAGTCTAAACTTCAAATATATGCAATTTGCTGTATTTCAGTAAAGGTATTTTTTTAATATTTGAGGATTATAAAAGAAGATAAAGTTGAGACCAGGTATGGTTATGCACACCAATCCCAGTGCTGGTGAGGCTGAAAATAGGAGGATCACTATGAATCCAAGCTGCATAGCAAGACCCTGTACCAAATACATAAAAAAGGTTGAGTCACTCATATGGAAAAGGATGTACCTTGATACAATAATTAAACATGAAGAAAGACACATAGCTTAAATAGCATGTGGTTTCCTTATATGAGAAACTCATAGTGCAAAGAGCAAAAACAAAGGACTGGTAGAAGGAGGTAGAAAGCTGGGTTTTTCTCAAAGGAAAAGGAGAGAAAATGATAGAGGGTAGGAAAGAAGAGGGAAAGGGAGGACAGAAAGAGGAAAAATGGAAGAAAGATGTATACACAGAAGCTTCCCACAAGAATGAATCATTATGGACAGAAAACATGCAAGGGAGGGAGGGAGGGAGGGAGGGAGAGAGGGAGGGAGGGAGGGAAGGGAGGAAGGAAGGAAGGAAGGAAGGGAGGGAGGGAGGGAGGGAGGGAGGGAGAGAGGGAGGGAGGGAAGAGAGACAGAGAGAAAAGACAGAGGGGAGGGGAGGAAGGGAGAAGCAGATTTAAAAAACAGAATTAAGATGTATTATGTACATGTACCAATTTTCCATAAGCAATGTCAATAATTTTTTAAAAATTAACTAAATATTACTAAATGTAAATGTTTACATTTGCATTTTGGCCATATAAACCAAGATTTTCACACATCCGTTGACAGTGTACTCATTGGGTGGAGATTTTAAAAGCAATACAGTAATGCTGCAGATAGCACTGAACAAAATATAAACTTCTCTATGACATTTCATGGACACACTGGGCTCCAGTAGCATCAATAAAGCCTTGATCTGTCATTTTCTCATGGAGCTGGCAGCTTGGGATGAACCATAAAAGGCTTTGTCTTGAGGTTTTTGTTAATTCTCAAAAAAATACAGGAGGATCAATCATTTCTACATATAAATAATTAAAGCTATGAGAGTATCAAAATCTTTCATCTCCTGAACCAAGTGTCTATGGTACAAAAAAGTTACAAATCAGCAAGATGAAATAAACTTTCCTCTACATGAATAGTCAGATAGCACAGCGGGCTCACATGCACCTTATATACGTGTGTATGTACTTATGTTCATAAGTACACATAGGTCCTCTGAGCTGCTCTGGGAGTCTCAAAGCAGCGACAGCCCAAGAGCATCAGGCTCATGGGGCCTAGATTTTGGTTTCTATCACATGCTCCACTGAAAGGAACCAAAATTTTTGAGAAATCTCAGGATCTGGGGCTGAGACAAAGAACATGGAACATCAGCCTGGAGCATCTAATGCAGTGGCAGGTAGAAAGCAAAGGCTTAAAGAACAGCCGGGTGCTGCCAGGCAGATAGCTCAGCGGCATAAGTGCCTGCCTGGGATGTACAAGGTCCTCAGTTCAATTCCCGGTACCAAAACACCAACAACGAGAAAGTAGGGTGCGGGCTTATCAGGGGAACGCAGTAGGAAAAAGATTCCAAAACCTAAAGATGGAGACTAGGAGTAATAAAAGAGCACCGCATTGGATCACAGCACAAAGTGAGATGTAAGCATGTGCTAGTCCATAGTCATAAGTATATGATATGAGTATAAATAAAAGGAGTAGAATTCAAGTAATACGTGTAGCTATTCCCCTAGTCCGAAGTGAAGTTTCATTTTCTTAACCTTAAACATGGATGGAGCCAGTAGCTCATTTCAGAAGTACAAATGCAAAAAACCAACTTCACAAGGGTGAATGCCATGTGTTTTAGTTACTACTCTGTCTTTGCTGAAAGGAACCAAAACCAGACTCACAAGCTTAGGGGAGGAAAGGCTTATTTAGTTCACAGTTCCTGGAGGTTTCAAGACACTGCCCCCGCTTTATAGGGACTGGAGGAGGGGCTGGGGCACTGCCGTGTCCAGGGTGCTCTGTTCCATGCCTCTGCGAAACCGTGCCCTGGTGGGGTGAGGGGGCACTCTGACAGCGTGTCCTGTCAGTTTAACAGTTAGCGCCTCTCTTGGCCACGCCCACTCAAGCCCCGCCCATCAGGCCACGCGCTTTGACAGCCCTATGACTTACATGAGGCTTTGTGGGGACAACTACATACAAACCACAACACCAGGAGACACCATCCTGACAAAGACACCACAGTTCCCATCAAAGGGCACGTAGCTAGCACAGTCCTCTGGAAGGATACAGTAAGAAGGGTACTTTGCTCTCATGATGTTCTTCTCTAAAACTTACGAACCCATTCTCTACAAGAGGAAAATATCCCTGAAATCCACCTGAGGGCCAACCACAAAATAGTTGGCTATTACTCTTCAAAAATAACACAATTATAAAGACAAGAAAAGACCAAGACCTTGATACAGAGCACAGGAGAACAGCGACAGAGGACATAAATGCAATGCAGTAAGCTGAGTGAAATCCCACAACAGAAAAGGCACTCCTGGAAAAATGGGTGAACTCTAACCAATGTCTGCAATCTTCAATAACTGTACCGCCTTAAAATAAATCTCTAAGTTTCCACCACCAAGTAATAGCGATGGAAGTTCCATTAGGAAAATCTGGATGGTGAGTCAGCAGATCTCTCTGTACCCTCTGTAACTTATTCGTAAATCAAAGATTATTCCAAAACAAAGTTTATTTTAAAATATGGCAACAGCTCATGAAATCGGTTCTATTAAAATCTTCACAGGAGTAACAGAAGGCTGTGCTCATGAAACTGCTCAACTGGACATCGGAAGCTCAACTGTGACTCTCTGCCCTCCGGCACTGAGAATGAGATTCTGCACAGGAGGTGATAATGTGCTTGGTTCTGCTCTTTCCCTTGTCTGCCCCCAGAATGGTGCTGGGCACCCCTCACCCTTCAGAGAAGACATGATCTGGAACAGTCTCAGACTGCGTGAGCCACAGTATCTTGTAGTGTGATAGGGCCCGCTCCCAGGTCACACGGCACAGGGCTCTCACAACTGGAGGGGTGGCTGAGCCAGCTGCTTTATGGATTAGGGCATCCTTTCTGTTCAAGCCAGTTGAATGGCGCTGGCCAGCTGGTCATTTTAAATACAACGAGGATTTTTTAAAGCTAGTTGTAGATGTATGCCATCCTTCCCAAGCGGTAGAATCAAATGCTTATCCAATTTGCAAATGACAACTGAGCGATCTCACTGTCTGCATCTCAAAACCAAGCGAAACAGACAGGAACAGCGCGAGACGCTTGCGTCAGCTGCCTCTTCTCACGCTGGTGTGTGCTTCCATTTTATGTTTTAAGGTCTTAGGAGAAGAGTTCTCTTTCCAAGGGTGTAAGTTGCTCACTCAACTTTAGATTGCACCCGCACGCCTAGGGTTAGTGTGGGACAAGCTTGGAAGCTCGTGTGGCCGCTGCATACCAGCTAATTGCTCCACAACTCCCCTCAGGGCCTCTCCTTCTTCACAGCCTGGCCCTCCACTGGAAAGACCCCAGTAAGGCAGGATACATTCTTCGATTGCATTAGCGCTGTTTAAGTCCTGCTGATAAAAATCAATCTTACACAAGGAGTGGTAACACTGTGGACCAGAAACACGTACAACAATGAACAAGTCAAGAAGCAAGCGGGTCAAGGATGGGTCGGTCAGGGACAGAGAGGAGAAGGGGATTACAAAAGGAATTGAGAGGGGTTCAATACAGGTACGGACTTCCCACAAGAAGGGTAAATATTGTGCGCTTCATGCATGTGCAAAGCAATAGAAAAACAGTCCCTATGGGGTGAAGTCCGACTTCAATAGCCTATAGCTGAAAAGGTTTCAATAGCTGCTGCCTAATGGAGCAAGTTGAGAAAACACTCTCAGAGCAAACAGATCTACCATAGCCCTCCAGGTGCCACGTGACCTGCTGGAGATCTCAGTGTAGTCCCAAACATGACTCTTTCTGCTTGTTTTCCACTCCTCTGCTTTCAATGCTGCATGAATTCACCATTCTTTGATTAACCCTTGGCCCAAGCTGACGCAATATCCCCAGAGCCTGTGCTCACCCATCAGACCCCCAGGCTTGGATTTGTAGATGTATCCCCAGAAGTACGTATCGGGTGATGTTCAGCCTGCCATTTATGTGGATTTGCTTTTGCTTTGCACAGCATACATTCTGCCCACTAGGCTGTGAGCCTTCAGATCTATTTAATATAAAGCTGCCTTTCCCTCAGCTGGCATTAACCTTATTTAAAAGCAGCTCATGTCCTTGGCAGACCCAGCTATCCTCTCTTTAGCCTGGGGAGGGAGAGATGGGGAGAAAGAAGTGAGAGATGGATGGAAAGTGGCCGGGAGCACCAGGGGCAGAGAAGAGCACATCCTTGCCCTGTATGCCGCACCCAGGTGATGGGAATCTGACGTCACAGCAGAGATGCCCATCGAGTCACTCCTCACACACACACACAGTGATCTGGGCTGAGCCAGTGCTCTAATTATCAAGGATTAGGGACATCAGTAAGGAAGCAGAGGTCGTAGAGGCAGCCATCCTGGACAACCACAGACACTCAGGAGGGTAGCTGGCACAGAGAGGGCACAGCCACAGATAGGGGGCAGCACATGCACAGCCACTGGGAAGCCCTGCTACTCCAGGTGAGCTGTGCAGCATCGCAAATGCTCAGGATCCCGAGCTGGCCGCCACACCATCGCACTGGCCTTCTCTCTCTCTCATGATCATACTACATGGACACTGAGGAACTTCAGCCTGAGAGCTGTGTCCCTTCAGTAACTATGCCTGTGTCTAATGATGTGTAGAAGCGAAGGCCTAGAGTCCAAGCCCCAGACTATAAAGTTAAAAGAAAGAAGGTGAATCCAACCCCAAGCACCTAAGAGTCACTGCGGCTTCTTCATCGAGAAAATTCTGGGGTCACACATTCACCTTTAAACTCTATTTAGGCAGCAGTACTTTGAGGAGGAACCGCCTTAGACTTCAAGGCACCATGTGTGCCAAGAGGAAGTGGAGTCAAGGGAGAGGTTGCCTGCCTCGCAAAAGCTAAATCACAGAGCCAGTCTGGACACACACACAGTGGGGTAGTACTCAGCCCTCCAGACTCAATTTGAATCATGTCTGGGAATCTGGCTGGCTGTGGAGAGCTCGGTAAGCAGACAGCATCAGACATGGAAGCTTAAGTAACCCGCAGCTTCTCGGAGAAGCCCAAAATACAAGAGATGGAAGAAACGGGAAGGCAGGCCACCATCTCTGCTGGAGATGGAAAGAAAATCTGGGCAAAGAGACAGGGATACAGGTGGAAAGAGTGTGTGCAAGAGGCGCTGATGTAATATGGTATGACCCAATGCCCCAAGATGAAAGTACTATGTACTGCAGACAAATGCCAGCCACAGTTTAATAACGAAGATGACCAGATCTTCTCCATCCTCTCACCTCAGCAGGACATTTACATGACCTTGGTGACTGCCCACTGCTATCAGATCGCTAAGGATGCTCTCCGCAGGTGACTGTCAGCTAACGGCCGACTATGGCTGCCCCAAAATGCCCTGGCGGAAGCAAGAGAGAACTCAGAGACTTCTGGCTGGTGTTGGCGCGCGGTTCAGCCAGCCCACCCACCACCATCGTGCTGTCCCGTTCTACCTTCTTTGTCCCCTCCCCCTTGCCTCTGCAGTGTCACCGAAGCTGTGCTCCTCCCGAGTTTGCCCCACCATTACATAAGCTCCCGATTTATTTCAGGGAGTTTTCTCGAACCGCAGTTTCTGAAACTTGCCCTAAGCAATCCTTTCCCATTTATGCCTCGGCGGGACCCATCTGTGCACATCCAGGCTCCACTTATACATCCACAATCCATCATTTTCCCTCTAACGTGATTTAACTTTCTTTGTTTCAACGTAATGCTGTTTATCTTTCGCATTTCTGCTCTATAGGTCGTTTACTGTTTTCAATCGAATCGATTTTCCCTTGTGTCTTGAATTTCTCCTCTATTTCTGGAATGGTTTGTGTGATCTGCACACCCACCCCCCGACGCACACACTTTCTGTCCTGAGCCTGGAGAGCAGGTGTCACGTCATTTTCTCTCATTTAAAAATTATGGTTAGGGGGCTGGGGAGATAGCTCCGAGGCACAAGTGCCTGCTGGGCAAGTGCAAGGTCGTGAGTTCGAACCCTGGTCCCACAAAAAAAAAAAAAAAAAAAAAAAATTATGGTTAAGCTATATACAATTTCAGGGTAAATTCTGAGGGTATTTGGCTGACCTTCTCAGATACAAAAGTTACATTTTCTGTTATACAAGTCTTGCTTTAACTAGGTCTTAACCATCCAGCAGAAAAGTCTAACCGTAGGCATAAAAAGTAAAACCATATTAATATGCTGAGCTATAAAAGGCTCAAGTCAACAGCTTCCAACACTGCCAGTTCTGTTGATAGCCCACTGGTATTATTAACTATTGGACTAAACATACAACTACTTTCTCTTAGTTCAATGACAAGAAAGACTTGTACTAATAGCATCTAGAAAACTTATCATGTCTGCATCCTATACTCTGAACAACTACTGTGAAGACAATAGTATGCATTGTATTAATTACTGTGACTGTCCTACTAACCTGTTTTGAAACTGTCTCATTCTTATTTCTCATTAAAATTAATAAAATAAAAAATTAAGATTAAAATCTGATCACAATTTTCATAAACTCTACAATAATGCTTTCCAGTTTCTGCATGTGTGTCCCTCCCATACCCCAGGAGTGTGCTACATTCATTGCCTTTTTGCTACTCCACCCTGGGTGGAGGGGACGCTAGGGCAGGACAAGGACCATGCTCTGAGTCCACAGAATCTTTTCTGTCCTTAAGTTCATACATGAGCTTTCATAGGCTTCACTGCCCAGCAAGCAGACAGAGGTTTCTCAGAATGCCAGTTTTTAGCTACCACCAAAAATAGAATCAGCATTTCCCTACACTGCTGGAGTCATCTAGCTGCTTTCCAGGAAGGCAGAGGGTAATAGCCTGCTACCCATCACATAGAAGGTTCCAGAACATCTCTGACCAACAGTCTTCTCTGCAATGCAGGGATGTCATGAGCAGGATGATGTGTGCAAAGAACTCACACCTGGAATGCCACTCACCTGGCATACCGCTCACCTGGCACATCACTCGTACCTATCAGAGGCTTTTATGGCAACTATTGCTAGAGAGTTACTGTCAGTGACAAGGTCAGATCTGAGACAGACTGGAATCCCAGAGGCAGAGACGAGAAAAAAGAGACCAGAGCTGAGGCCTGGCTGCAGAGCACTTCCCACTCAGAGGTCAAATACACACTTTCCCAGACTCTCTGCACCTTGGCTGTGCACATGATCTCACAGCAGATAATGGCACCCACAGCATGGCACTGGAGGCCAGCAGCACAACACGGGTGCACTGCTCAGAGTCAGTTTTCTGACAGGTAGTGGCAGAGCAGCCACTGGGTCAGGTTTAGATGCAGCTCAGACACCCATTCTAGGACCACTGTCCAGTGTCCTGCCAGTAGTATTGTTTGTAGAAGCTGTGGGACACGACCAAAAGGCAATGTGAAATATGATTTGGGACATGTCTATATCCAATCCACCAGCACCTACCCCTTCTGGGTGCTTATACTCTTGTTTGGTTTTTTCTTTAGTGATCTTCTCTAAAGGCAAAATAAGACCTTCCACTCCTCACAATAAAGAGAAGGAAATTTCCAATCCAAAGTCATTTTCCTTGCAATGTTTTTCAATAAACAACAATTATATACAGTAATGTGGCTCAGCATGATATTTTGATATGTGTATATATAATAGAATAGGTAAGTCGGCTTATATCCCTTATTTACTTAGGGAAAACACTCAAAAGCCATCTCTACAATTGCCAAGGACACATACATTGTTAGTAACTATAGTCACCATATTGTTCAAAATATCTCCTGAATTTATTCTACCTGAAACTTGGTATTATTTAGCCACATTCCACTCAGTTACACCTCTCTCCTTCAGTTTTCACTACCAGCCTACTCTCTTGCTTTTGCAAGTGTGTTCCTCCCCAAGCTAATTCACTTGTTTAGCTTCCGTATATGTCAGGGTCAGAGATGCTTACCTTTCTGTGCATTGCACTTAATCCATATCCTGTCAAGGTTATCATTTTCTCCCTAAATCATCCAAACTCAGTTCCTAATGCTGGCAAATAAAGAACCTGACTGATGACAGTAGATTCTTTCACAAGAGAAACGAGCAGGCTAATTGTGCATTTGCTATGCAACGAATTTTGTGCCAAGCATTTTCATGCATTATCAGAGTCTTTCCAACATGATAAGGCAGACACTACAGTGTGTATTTTACAAAGGTCATAATTTTTTTTCTCCTGGGTGTGAACCTAAACTATACAATCTCCATCTCAGGGTGCAGTTCCTATGGGGCTGAGTTTAGGTCATAAAATATGGGGGAATAAATCTAGGCCTCATCTAGGTTTGACATCTAAAATCCAGCTGATGCGTGCACCTCCCTTTCCCTTGAAAGCAGAGTCCTTGAAGACATGGAACCATAGACAGATGGCATCTGGGTCTCATAACATGCCACTCTAAAAGTTATGAGAAGACCTCACTAACAACGAATTCTTTTAGTGAGTCACTGTACGAACAAGGCATGGGATCTACTGGGCGGAGCCGGAGACCAAGCAGCTGTTCAACGTGGTCACCCCCCCCCCTTCTGGAGGCACACACCTTGTTTCCAAGGTAGCGCTCTTTTCTTAACCCTGGGTCACCTTAACCTAAAAAACAAAGCTCAGCGACAAGTTAAAAGCTGCAGAGTAGTTCTCCTTCAAGAAATATAAAAATATACTAAAATGTATCACCACTTTCCATGAAATATGATTTTTGCATAAAATTTTACAAATGCGATAGTTTAGAGTTGTTAATGTTCAGACATGACAGTGGCTATTATTATCCCATTTTGTAGGTTTTTACTTTATAAACATTAATTTTCCAAAGTTCCAAATATTCCTTAGGGGGGCCCGGCGGGATGGCTCAGTGGTCTAAAGCGCCTGTTTGGGGAAGCTTGGGCGGCTTCAGGGACCGAGGTTCGATCCCCGGCACCACATGCTGTGCCAGCCCTGCCCTTGGGGTGGGCTGAGCCGGCCATAAAAATGAGTGACTAAACAAACAAAGGTTCTGAAAAAAGAATAAAAAAATAAAAAAAAACAAAAAACAAACAAACAAAAAAAACCCAAATATTCCTTAGATCCAGCACAGGCTCTCGGTCCACTGACGCTGTGCCCATGATGTCTAACCAATACAGCAGCCTTGCACAGGTCTCCCACGGTGCTAGGGAGCTGACATAGTGAAAATACTACATGAAATGACAGGGAAGAAAAGGCACCCAAGTTCTGCCCCTGGGTTACCACGATCATTCCCAACTGAATGCTGCAAAAAAATGTCAGAAGCCTGAATATTTCCCTAGTGCTTATGGGATCCTGAAACCTTACCTGGCACACCTACCTCCTTGTACACAAGTGTCATCCACTGTTGTGTGAGCAGAAAGCCTCTAACCAAAGAGGAGATGCCCTGCCTCCACCCTAACCTCCAGCCTCTTTGAGACATTACAAAACTGAAGGTCATACTCCCCATGGCAGGGGACAGCGATGTTGGCCTACTAGGTCACCTGGGCTGTTAGCCCTGAAGAGCGCTGAGGAGTGAGGAGGTAACCTGCTTCCTGAGTAGGATCATCTCTGACAACCAAGTCTCCTGCACCATCCCAGCTTTGCCAAAACCAGGGGCAAATATTCACATATAGAGAAAGCAACATTTGGGGCTCTCTGCAGGCCCTCCTCTCTGGGGCCTGTGCTCAGTCCTGGGTGTGATGGCTGGCTGGCTGTCTTAGCTTGAGTAGGAAACATCCCACTAAACTGGCTTAGCCTAGTCCTGGGCGTGGAAGGCCCAGCCTCGGGAGAAATGTTACCAGGACGGAATAAAAGGGCAATGGAGGGAGACTGAGGTGTTTCCTGGGAGGAGCTCATCGCCATCTGGCTTCCAACAAAGCCTTCCAGAGCAGGTGCTTTGGCCTCCTGATGTGCAGTCACCTAGGACACTCCACTGAGCTCCAGGACTTCGAATGGATCCCGCAGATCCCCAGGGTGCAGACAGATCTTTGGGCACTTGTGCACCTGACCCTGGGTGGCCACCATAAGCCCATTCTGAGAATTCTTATATATTTGTATATCTTGTTTTAAATCTGTTTCTCTAGTAAGCACTGGTGCACATGAAAGGACTGAAGTCCCTCAGTGGCTACAAAAACACGTGTTCCAGGGAGGGTCATTGCCCTTTCGGCTCGGTAAAATGACTCTTCTGCCATGGTCGCTCCACTCCTGTCTCATCGTCTCCCACCGGCTAGGCCCACAGCTTTCACCCAGGTAGGGCTCGTAGCCCTCAGAATTTCTACAAATTCTTCATAAAAACAGTTTACAAAGTGGGGCATAGCTTACACGGCGAGAAACTATTCCTCCATATCCTAGGCTTTGTTCCTTTTACCAATAATGTGTATTTGTTGACAAAAAACATAACAACAAAAAGTAGACAAAGCAGAACATAAAACTGCCCCAAAATATAATCTAACCCCAACAGATACATTAAAGATACTAAAAAATTTTTAAATAAAATAAAGATAAAGCAAGAACTTTAGAAAGACAGAAGTAAGTCCAGAAAGACTTTGAGAGAAGGCACCAGGCCTGGGGCCAAAGGGTGCTCCCCACAGGGCCCAGATGTACAGGGGCCCTCCGAAGAAGAGTAGAGAAGACCCATCTTCTCCTGGGAACCAAAGGCAGGCCTGGCAAGAACAGCAACCCCCCTTGGTGCAGCAGCTGGGACACAGGTTGCCGGGCCAGCCGGTGTGGAGTGAGAGGACCAGGATCTGGAGCCAGCGGAGTGCAGCCCCTGCCTGGCACCTTCTCTTGGGTTCCCTTGTATGCTGCCATGAGCGTGGTGATCCATAGCAAGCAGCCAAGGTGGTCACCGGATGACAGATTAAACTGAGGAGAATTCTGCATTCTCTAAGCCTGCCTCTTTCTCTGGGTTCAGAAATTCTTTCTCCATTGTAGGTATTGTCAATGTCAGAAGAAAAGTGAGGCAGGGAAGAAAGTGGTGGCCAGGGACAGGGACAGCGACAAGACCACAAGGCTTGAACAACACCGACAGTCAAATTCTGGCTTTTCTACTCAATAACTTTAGTCAGGCCAGGCGTGGTGGCGCACACCTGTGATCCCAGCACTTGGGAGGCTGAGGCAGGAGGATCAGTGCAAGTTCAAGACCAGCCTGAGCTACAAAAGTGACCTCTCAGCCAGCCTGAACTGCATAGCAAGACCTTGTCTCAAAAAAGACAAATAATAATAACTTTAGTCAATGTGTTTTTTTTTTTTTTGTCTTTTTGAGACAGGGTCTCGCTATGCAGTTGAGGCTGGCCTTGAGCTCACTTTTGTAGCCCAGGCTGGTCTCGAACTCGCACCGATCCTCCTGCCTCAGCTTCCCGAGTGCTGGGATTACAGGCGTGAGCCACCACGCCCGGCTTAGTCAATGTGTTTGATACCCACCAGATAACAGTATTCTGAGCACTATCAAGCCCTTTCTACATGTGAGAAACTAAATTTTGACACACATTCTATTAGAATTACTTACTTCATCCTGACCCTTCAAACCTTAGTAAAATTCCTTTTATTATAACAAATTTTTCTTAGCAGAAATAATAGAGTTCATATATTGGTGCTGATTTATAGACAATAACAATATATTTTAGTTCAGAAGATGAGCTTTTATACCAGACAGACAGGTCTAAATCCCAGATTTATGACTTGCTATCTTTGTAGCCTTTAAGACGATGCCTAGGGGCTGGGAAGATAGCACAGCAGTCTAAGCAGCTGCCTGGCAAGCCAGGGTTTTGAGTTTAACACACCAGCAGGTTGGTGCTAGTGTAAGCTGCATTCTTGGTTCATTGTTGTCTTTTCACTGTTTCCTCCATGGTGGGCAGCTCTTTAGCACTTCTGGGAAGAAGCACTATGGTTAAATTATCCAGAGAAGCAGGCCAACTGTGTATACAGACAGACAGCTGTGTAAGGGAGATTTGTTATGGAAATTGATTATGATTATTATGGGTATGATTGTTGCATGATTATGGTGGCTGAGGGGTCTCCTTTTGTACAAGCTAAGGAAAGAGGGAGGCAGGACTCCTTCCCAGTACAAAGAACTGGGAACCAGGGGAGCTGATGTTGAACCTTAGTTCACAGCAAGACAGCCTGAGAACCTGATGTCTAAGGACTAGACTACATAGACTCTAGCTCCCAAAGAGAAAGTAAACTCACTTTTCCCCTGACCTTCTGGTCCAAGTGGGCCTCCGTCAACAGTCTGGATTATCTCACCCACAGCGGAAGGTCAGACCTTCCTTATTCAGTCCACTGATCCCAATGTCCCTTTCTTCCAGAAATGCTTTCAACAGACTCACCTCAAAGTAAGGCTTTACCAGGTATCCTATATCCATTACCCAGTGAAACTGATACCTAACATTAAAGCTATGGGCATTAACCCCATTCATGAAAGCTCTTCCTTCATGACTTAATTACTTCCCAGAAGCCCCATCCGTCAGTACCCTCACACTAGGGAGCACTTATCAATAAACAAACTTGAAGAGCCTCAATAAACAAACTTGAATATTCCATTCATAGAAAGGTCTACTACACATGGATAAGCCTTTACATACCCCAAATGGGGATGTAGTTTGGGGATACAAATCTCTTTATCCAAAGGACATTTTTTAACCTAAAATTCTACTTAGAAATATTTTACAGGGAACTTAGTATTCATCAGGATATAGGATAGGACATGTTGTAACGTGTTATTGTTTTGGGCTTGTTCTACCCTACTGACTGAACACGTGTTCCAGGTAGGTTTATTTCCCTTTCAGCTCAGTAAAATGACTCTTCCCACTCTTGCTATCAGCCTGACCCATCGCCTCTCTCACCAGCTAGCTCCACAGTTTTCATGCAGGTACAGCTCATAACCTTCAGAATTTCTATAAATTCTTCATAAAAACAATTTACAGAGTGGGACATAGCTTACATGGTGAGAAGTTATTCCTCCATATCCTAGGCCTTCTACTTAAAATCTTGCGGCTGGCCTTTGTTCCTTTTATAAATATTGCATATTTTTTGACAAAAAATAAAGCAATACAACAAAATCGTAGAGAAAGCAGAACATAAAACTGTACAAAAATATAATGTAACCCCAACAGACGCGTTACAGATACTAAAAACATTTAAATAATATAAAGATAAAGCAGGAACTAAAAAAGAGGCAGGGGCAAAACCAGCAAGAGTAAATCTTAAACAAACATAAATGCTAGCGTAAATGTAAACTTGGTGATCACTACCTGAAATGAAGATGCCCTCCACACACAAGTTAAGACAAATTATTTAATGGGAAAACAAAAACCATAAGCTGTCTCCATAAATCTACTTTTAACATGAAGACATAGATGGGGTACATGTTAAACAACAAAAAAACAGGATCTATGCAAACAAAACCTGGACTGGCAAAGTAGACTTTGGAGCAACAAACCATAGCCAGAGATAAAGAGCGAAATTAAAGTTAAATTAACCTAGAAGACATAACGATCCTGAACAAGTAAGCACGTAAAACCAAATTTCAGATGAAGGACCAAAATTAGTAAGACAAAAGGAAAAAAAGGGGTAAGCCCCTTGTGCCAGTTAATCTTAATTGTCAGCTTGCTGGATTAGGACACCTCTAGCCAGGTGGCTGTCATGGGGTGCTGCGCTTTTCAGTGGATCCATCTGGGGGTGTTCACAGCTGTGTGCTGTTAGGCGCTGGGCCCACCTGCAGAGGGTGATCAGCAGGGTTCTGGCTCTGAAGGGTAGAATCTCTCTGCGAATCATTTCCCCTGTGCTCTACTTCTCAGAGACCATGAGCTAAGCAGCCTGGCTCTGCACACCCTAACAGTATGGCGGTTTTGCCTGGAGGCAACCATAGACAGAGACATCAAAAGCTAACCCAAAACTAAGTCTCTCCTCCTTTATTTTTTTTTTAATATTTATTTATTTATTTATTTATTTATTTCTTGTTTCAGAACCTTTGTTTGTTTCTTCACTCATTTTTATGGCCGACTCAGCCCACCCCGAGGTGGCACCACCAGTATGTGGTGCCAGGGTTTGAGCCGCGGTCCCTGAAGCCACCCAAGCTTTCCCAAGCAGGCGCTTTAGACCATTGAGCCATCCTGCCGGGCCCCTCTCCTCCTTTAAATGGTGGGTGCCAAGCATTTCATCCTAGTACTTGAAAAGCCAATATCCTCACAAATAGAGCTAGAGACTTTAACATCTCCGTCAGTGAACAACAGAACAAGTAGAAAGAATACTACCAGGGACAGAGAACTGAGCAACACTATCAGCTACCTGGATGGGATTGAGGTTTATAAAGAATCTACCCCCCCAGCAACAGAATAGTCTCTTCAAAGGCCTATGGAAGGCTCATGCAGAAAGGTTGGGTACTGTGACCTTAAAATAACTACAACAAACTTAAAACAATTCAAATCATACAAAGTATATTCTCCAACCCTGATGGAACTAAACAAGACATCAAAAACAAAATACCTGAAAAATCCCCAATATGTAAACTCAACAACACACTATTAAATAATCTGTGCTTCAAAGAGGAAACAACTTAGGAAAATATTGTGAGCTAAAGGAACATAAATTAAAATTTGTGGAATACAAGTCAAACAGTATTTGGAGAATACCTATGGTGTCTAATATTTGTGTTAGGAAGAAGGATTAGATTACTAATAATGCTTTCATCTTAAAAGAAAACAAATTAAGAAAACAAACAGAAGGGTGAAATATAATGCAGATAACAGGAATCAATATAGTAAAAGAAAAATAAAAAGGAAGGAAAAGAAAGAAAGATGTTTTGAAGAGATAAAATTTAATAAACTTCTAGTCATCCTGGCAAAAGAGAGGATACAAATTATCATCCTAAGATATGAAAGTATGTTACAGTATAGACATCACAGACATTGGAATGATAATAAGAGAATATTATAAACAGTTATATGAATTTTCCTTTCAGAGCATTAATGAAATGGCCATTCTTTAAAAACACAAACTTATCACCCATCACACAAGGGAAGAAAAATATAACTTGAATAGCCCTCTATGTATGAAATAAATTTTAAAAAACACAACTCAAAATGGTCTGAATGGTAAATTATACTAAGCCCTTCCAGAAGTGTAATACATTGTGTATTAAATCGTGTCACCTGAGAAGGCAGAAACATAAGCGAGTAATTCAGTAGCTCTGTCCTGGGGTACAGAAGACAGGCCTTTATCATGGGAGGGTGGTGTGCATTGCATCAACTTGAGAAGCTTAGAAATTTAAGTGATCCAGCAGGGAGACAGGGGCCTTACTTTCTAAACATCCTCAGCCTGTGCAAGAACAGGGCACAGAGATAAAGCAGTACACGGGCCCTCCCGCAGGGCGGTAGCCTACACACAATAAAAGGGAAAAGAGGAAGGGCCAATTTCTTTTGAGGAAGAAATGAGGAAAGGTCATCTGAGGAGCTCAGTCCTTGCCTTCAACTGAGGGAATCGTCTCCTGGCTTCTGGCACAGACCGTTTGCCTTCCGTCCTGGACTCTTCAGTCGTCTGGTGTAGACTGTTTCCTCAGCTTTCTGGCTAGATTCTTCAGTCTCTTTTTTTTTTTTTTTTTTGGTGGGACTGGGGTTCAAACTCACGACCTTGCACTTGCCCAGCAGGCACTTGTGCCTCGGAGCCATCTCCCCAGCTCCCTGGATTCTTCAGTCTCTTGTCACAGACCCATTGGCCTCCTGAGAGGGGCTTACCCAGAACACTGCAAAAAGCTCCAGGCTTTGGGCGGGGCCTTGGGCCTCCAGGTGTAGATTCCCCTCTGCATTCTTCTCTTCCAGCTCTGTGACTGGCTATCATAAGTCAATCTTCTAACTTCTTATGTATCTGCATATCTTCTGTTATATCTGTTTCTCTAGTAAACTCTAACATAGGAAGTATTAACATCTATTCTATATAATTTCATACAGAAAGGGAAGGGCAAGAAGTGATCCTGAGCACATGTTGTTATAGCCCATTGCTTGGATACTGAGGCCATATAGACACATCGCAACATATCCATATGACTATAGAGATGCAAGAATTCTTCCCAAAGCCGGGCGTGGTGGCTCACGCCTGTAATCCCAGCACTCAGGAGGCTGGGGCAGGAGGATTGGTACGAGTTCGAGACCAGCCTGGGCTACAAAAGTGAGCTCAAGGCCAGCCTCAACTGCATAGCGAGACCCTGTCTCAAAAAGACAAAAAAAAAAAAAAAAAAAAAAAAAAAAAAAAAAAAAAAAAAAAAAAAAAAAAAAAAAAAAAAAAAAAAAAAAAAAAAAAAAAAGAATTCTTCCCAAAATTCAGTGAACTGAATCCAGAAATATATGAAAGGTGGGGCCAGGTAGAAGCAGAAGGTTTAAATTCCAGTGAAACAAACACAAGCAATATTTTGCAAAATTAGAATAGTTCAAAAATGAAACTTTTAGTCATAAATTACCAAACCCTACAGAGTCTGTATTCTGAAAGCTACAAAATGCCGATGAAAGAAAACTTGAAAGGAGATATCAAGGTTGAAGATTAACACAGTCAAATAATTGTCAATTCTTTCTAAATTTATGTGCAAATATATGTGATTCCAACTAAAATACTGGAAGATTAGTTTGCAGATACAGATAAACTGAGTCTTTATTTATATGTGAAGGAAAAACATCTAGAATGACCCATTTTGATGAGAAGGAACAAAGTGAGGCTACCACGAGCTGCGGCTGGCCTCTGACACAGCCACATCAGAAAGTAGTGTGGTCCTCTGTGGAGGAGGGATCAGATAGAAAAGGCCATCCAGAAATGTCCACGAAGATATCTGGATTTTTTTTGTTTGTTTGTTTGTTTGGTACAAGGTCTGGCTATGTGGCTCCAACCCATAGTGATCCTCCTGTCTCAGCCTCCGCAGCCCTGGGATTAGAGGCGTGTACCACCATGCCGGGTTTCAGGGCCAGGATGGCACAGCACCTCATACCAGGGATCAAACTCGGGTCCTCACACTTGCCAAGCAGGTGCTCAGACCACCAAGCTTTCTCCCCAGCCTGATACTTGGTTTGTCACAAAAGTACAAAGACTATTCAGGAGAGGAAAGACAACACATTAAAAAATAGGGTGTTGGGATGATTAGATATCTCTGTGCAAAAAGTGAGCTTTGGCTTATCATTGACACCTGACACAAAAGTCAACTTCAAAATAGGCCATGGACACAACACATCTAAAACCTTTAGCAGAAACCAGAAGGAAATCTTCATCACCTGGAGTGAGGCAAAGAGCTTTTACAGGTGGCACCAACAACACACTCTCTACAAGTTCAAGTTGAGAAGTGGGCTTCACCACATTTAACAGTTAAGCTGTAAGAGATGCTGTTGGCCAGGCGTGGTGGCGCACGCCTGCAATCCCAGCACTCGGGAGGCTGAGGCAGGAGGATCGGTGCGAGTTCAAGACCAGCCTGGGCTACAAAAGTGAGCTCAAGGCCAGCCTCAACTGCATAGCGAGACCCTGTCTCAAAAAGACAAAAAAAAAAAAAAAGAGATGCTGTTAAGAACATACAAAGTTGAGCCACAGACTAGAAAATATTTGTAAGTCACCCATCAGACAAAAGATTGGTATATAAAGAGCTCATAATTCAACAACATGAAGACCACAACCTCATTTTAAAAATGATAAACAATTTGAATAGATACTTCACCACAGATACGGGTATGGCAAACGAGTGTATGATAAGACGTTCCATATCATTAACTTTTCAGAAAAAGAGAAAAACATCACATTTAAATCACCTATGAAACAGATTAAAGGTTTTAAAATTTTAAACCCAACAGCTGACAACACCAACTTATGAACAGTTGGTGGAACAACTGGATCTCATATACACTGCTCTACCAAAAGGTGCACAGCCACTTGGAAACACCACGGTGGCAGTTTCTTATAAAGTTAACACACACTTACTATAGCACAGGGAATCCTGGTCATAAGGATTTCTCCTAAATATTTATGCTCACACACAAAAACACCTCTTCATGCATGATTACATAGTTGTCAAAACCTGGAAATCAGGCAAATAGCCTTCTGTGGGTGAGTAGATGAACTCTACTACGTTTATAAAATGAATATTCCTCAGCAATAAAAAGAAACAACAGAAATGCAGCGGGGATAAATATTTAAATCCCCCCGTTGAGTGAAAAGGCAGCTTTGGAAAGGTGACATACTGTATAATTCTCCTCATACAACACGTAGGAAAAGCAAAGCTTGAGGAGTGTATATCAGAGAGAAAAAGGGAAGGAGGGAGGGGAGAGAAAGAGGGAAGGAGGAGAGAGAGAAAATAAGGTCAAAGAGAATATCTGCTAGGGGCAGCAGAGGGAATTCTGGGAAGGCAGTAGAGCCGCTCTGTTACAGCAGCAGTTAGATGAATCTAAACACGTGTTCACACTCAGTACATGCACATCAAAACTAACTTGAATGTTGTCTAGTTTAACAGGAGAAAAACAAAAGCCAGAGAAAACTAGAGCTGACAGCGGTATCTGGAGATACTACTCTACCTATATAAACGCGACCACAAACACAGGAATGATTTCTCTCTCGCTTTTACTGTTCAGCTGGGAACAGCGATGTTCTATCCTGGGATTTTTATAGCAACTGCTTCTCTCAGAATTAGAAGTTCTTAGGCAGACTGAGCTAGTAGGCTTTTCTTTAAAGGCTCTTTTTCCAGAATACACGCTGCATTCTGCTTGAATTCCAAGTGACCACACTGGAAGCAGATGCAGCACCATGGCCCACTGGGCAAAAACCGTGGGCGGCCTCCCACGCGCGCTGCACTGCGGCCTCAGAGCAAGAGCGTGCGCTCCGGCTGTCTGCCCGGGACCCTTTCCTCATCTTCACCTCCCTCAGATGCTCTACCTCAGCTAGGCGTGGTGGCCAGAGGCATGCGAGGCCAAAGCAGGAGCCCCACAAAATGGAGCCCAGCCTAGTTTCTAAACTTAGAAACTGAATAAGACCAGATCTCAAAATGAAAACTAAATAATAAAATGGGAAATGGGTGTGTGGCTCACATTGAAAGTACTGGATTTATCCCCGATTACTGCAAAAAATATCCCGATTTTGTCCGGGAGGGTGTTCAGAGCTGCTTCAAAATTCTAAGGATCCATAAGCAAAAGAACTTCACTAATTTAAGTTGACTACTAAAATTTGTCATCATATGTTTAAATAATGACACAAAACAAATTTTCCAATATGTTGCGAATATTGATGTTTTATGATAGAATGATTAACTGTCACTTTAAAATCCATTTGTTGGAGCTGGGCGTGGTGGCACACCCCTGTAATCCCAGCACTTGGGAGGCTGAGGCAGGAGGATTGGTGTGAGTTCGAGACCAGCCTGGGCTACAAAAAAAAAGTGAGCTCAAGGCCAGCCTGAACTGCATAGCAAGACCCTGTCTCAAAAATAAATAAATAAATAAATAATAAATAAAAAATAAATAAAATAAAATCCATTTGTTGGGACTAATATCATAGCAACATAGATTCCACCAGCATGTATTTTCAAAATAAATGAACTATCTCTTTTTTTTAATACACAGAGATTTTATTATTGATTTCTCTCCTTGGCAATCACAAGGCTAGTCTGCTTCTTCTGCACAAGTTAACATAATGGCTTGAAGATCTTTTATATGACCACCACAGTGACATTTTCTTGCACTGTGTACTTAGAAATGGCTTCAACTCTTCCAAGTTGTTAATTTGCCTCCCACACTATCGATTCATAGCAGAAACAAAGCGAAGGGCTCCCTGTCATCTCATATGTGTCGACACATATGAGAACACGGAGCGGTCGGACCAAGAGCACGCCTTGGCAATCAGTGATGGATTCTCTAGGCGAGTGGCTCGCAAGACAGGGCTAATATTGCTCTCTGACCCTGGGATCTCACGAACATTTTCCCTGGTGATCAGACTGTCTATCTTCTGTGTGGCCCTGAGACGGAACAGAAACACAGACTTCCTCTCTGGAAATAGAAGCCCAGGGCGTGGCAGCCCACACATTCTCAGGGAGCGTCAGAGGTGGTTCCCAAGGGACCCCTTCCCACGTCCACTGAGATAGCCTGGCCCTGTGCAAACAACTGATTCTGTCTTGCATTCTCCAAAGAGGATGTCAACTCAAAGGATCAGGCCCTTGGAAGGTTTGCTGCAAATTTCTCGCCCTGTGTCCCCTGTCGTCCAGTTGAAACTTAGAGCACAGTGGCAGCCGCCCCCGTTTTGCACTGACTAGGGACATGACTGGGACAGCAGCATAGCCTTTCCTAGACCCCTGTCCTGCAATTTAAAGAAAGGGTAGAGCAGGTGACCCTCACTCTCTGTTAACTCTGAGATACGCAGGGCCAGGACTGTACGTTATTTTTTTTTTTTTTTCAGGATTCTATTTTACACCATTCCTTCTTCTCAACTGAAGAGTTCCTTAGGGTCAGATCTAATTTAATATTCCCATAAATCGCTATTATTATTTTTTAAGGAAGGGTCTAAGGGTGTTCAGGATCTCACAACTAGAGCAGACTCATAGTGATGCCCTTGTCTACAGCCTCCCAAGAGCTGGGATTACAGGCACGCACCACCACAGCCAGTCTCAAATGCAGTCTCAGTGTGCCCTGGGGGCAGGCCTGCATGGCGGGCCCAGGGATCAAACCCTGCGGCCCTAAGCCTGCTTGCAGGTACTTTAAATTACTAAGCTATTTGGCCAGCCCTACACTGTTATTCTGAGCCTACCGAATTTCCTCCCTCCCTGTGTCCTCCACCCCTCCCTCTCCCTTTTCTTCCATGCTGCACCCCTCCTCATCTCACCATTCAGCCACCCTTCTTATTTCCCCTCTCACCATCCCTTCTCTCTCTTCTCCCTGTCCTTCAGTGAGTTTATTAGTTCATTAATCATTTAACTACCTGGTAGCCAACTGCAGATCTCTATAAATCTGTTCGGAGAGCTCTGCTCAGGGCAGAAACAGAAGCCTGACTCACCTGGGGCCCTCTGAGGCAGAGAAAGCGGGAGCTACCAGGTGGATTATTTGGTGTGCACTGGGACAAGAAGGGGAACAGCACCTGGAGAAGACCACATCCATGAGGTGAGCACCCTCACAGCAGCGGAACCTGAAGATCCCTGCAGCGTGGGCAGCGGCCCACTGCAAAGGCCAGGCACCTTGAGCTCTGAGGAGAGCTGTCATCAGCCCCAGCTACAGAAATGATCCGCTGTGTGACTCAAGAAAAGTAATACAAGCCTTCGAGGGTCTATTCGCTCATTTCTAAACCAGTTGCACTAAAACTCTCTTTGTACTGTTGTAAGAGTCTGCCTTTCCAAAGCAAGAAGCATACTGCCTGGTACACCTAATATCAGCCAGCTGTTGGCATCAAAGCCCACAAGGAACACGGAACCCGGCTGAGGGCACACCCATTGCACAAGCCCACCCTAAGTGACTACTTGTAAGTTTGGGGATAAAGCCTCTTTGTGTAGGAATGCCAAGAGAGATTTCAGCATAGGCTAGCAGATGAGAAGAAACTTCTAGGAATAGCTTGAGGTAAAACCAGCCCTTGTTATGACCACGAGTCTTGCCTATCTTGTGGCTATGGGAATCCTACCCACTGACAAGCTCTGAGTCACTATACTTACTTAGATTTGTTTTAAAAATCTAGAAAAGTAGAAAATTAATGTTACATTATCCTGATTCTGAACTCTGTTTATTATTCAATAGATACCTCCTGAACATAGAACACATATGTCATTCTGTGTTCTGTAGTTTACTAAGTGAGTATGTACAAATCTGTCATCAGGTATGTCACAGTTAAGAAAACAGATGAAGTATGTACAAAGGAAGGAGAGGGGAGGGAAAAGAGGACAAAGGAGGAAAGGCAGAGAGTGACAGGAAAAAAAAAAAAAAAAAAAAAAGAGCCCCAAAAGGGAAGAAAGTGAAAGTTTTCCAGGGGAGAGGTTGTTTCTCCGTGACAGAGCAAGGACAGAGAGAGGTATCATTTGAGCTGGAAATTGAAGGACAAAAACGTAAATCCAGACCCTATATCAGAGAGGAAAAGTTTGTCTATACAGCATAAATGAGGCCTAAGAGGAAAGGAATGAATACCAGACAGAACAAATAATTTACTTGGATCAGAACAAAAACACATCCTACGCAATAAAGATAAACAACATGTGGCATGGGGCTTGGACATTGTGGGTGGGACTGTCAGCTTCCAAGCTGGAATTACACAACAACTCCTCAGGGTTTACATTTCTAGACAATAAAATGGATGAGTTTCATTCTATACCAAATCTGCTCTTGCACTAGTAGAAGGAGAGAAAAGTGTTATAAAGTCTCTTTGTGTCATTGATAGCTCCATGGCATAAGTGCCTGCCTGCAGGTGCAAGGTTGTGGGTTCAAACCTCAGGCCTGAAAAAAAAAAAAAAAAAAAAAAGGCATTTCTATTTTTTTTTATTATTTATCATTCTCTTTTTTAAAAATTAGAAGAAAAAATTTTAAAAAAAATTCTTCTCTAATAGAAATGCTTTATCTAGTCCCACATGCTGCCCTGGCCCCCGGGGGGGATGCTGAGCCAGAGGACGAGTCCAGACACCCCTGTAATCCCAGCACTGGGGAGTCTGAACACAGGAGGACCAGTAAGAGTTGAAGCCACATAGTGAGGCCCTGTGCCAAATATGTAAGAATGAAAACAATGAAAGAAATAAAATAAAAAGAAATGCTTTCAATAAGTGTACATGGTGTCCATTAGCAAACATTGACCTCAGTGCTAAACCCAAAGTGGACTTAAGGCAAGAACAGGGCTGGGGATCTAACTGAGGAGGGGAGTGCTTGTGTGGTACCTGCAAGACCTTGCATTTGTTCCCAGTGTTGCAGAAAGCAAGCAAAAGTTTCCATCCTGGGCCTGAAAGAGCAGTAAGTGAAATGAAGAAAGCCTGTATTGCCCGGAGCACAAGGAGCAGGGCAAAAGATAAACGGGAGGCCCTGGAGGGATGGGCAGAAGCTGGAGCTTTGGTGGGATTGGGCTGGGCCCAGAGCTTACACTGACGCACATGTGCTGACTGGGGAGCTAGGCGCTCTGGAAAACCACCAGGAGCTCCCAGGAGAGGGCGTGGGAGTTCCCTGCCCCACGCTGAGCTGCAGCCACCGCGGTGACCGCATAGGCCTCTGCTTAGGCGCAGGCCCATCAGAAGGTGAAAGTATTTTTAAGCATCCCATCAGCATTAAGAAAACACTCTATGAGCAGCGAATTGGAGGTGGGATAAAGAGGTACCTCTTACAGTATGGAATTTGGGGGTAAGAAAATAATGTAAATCCAAACAGTCACAAAAGAAATAGTAATTATCATATGCAAACTCTCAAAAAATAGAAGATTCTTCCTAAGTTGTTTTCTGAGATCAGAGAAAGCCTGATTACTGAACCTGAGGCAATACATTAAAGGAAAAATTATATGCAGATGCCTCTCATAAGTACAGGCCTAAAATTATATTAAAAAAAGAGCAAGCTGAGTCCAGCAGGATATAATGGTATGTTACAACTCAGTGCAAAGCGCTCAGCACAGGAATATGAGATCACTTTAATACCTGAATATCACTCAACATAAATCATCACGTCAGCAGAGCAAAGGAGAAAAGCTGCCTAGTTCCCAAGAGGCAATGAAGGCACTTGATAAAAAACCAAACTCTATGCATCATGAAAGAAAAATGATTTCAGTAAATAGGAACAGGAAGAAAAATGTCTAATCTTTTGAATGATATCTACAAGGGCCAGCAAGATAGCTCCGTAGACCAAGCACCTGCTTAGGCAAATACAGGGACCCTAGTGCCACTGCCATGCCAGCTGGCCCCTGGGCATACTGAGCTGGCCACAGAGAATGGGCATGATGGCTCATGCCTGTAATCCCAGAGCTGGGGAGGCTGACAACAGGAAGATCGCTCAGAGCCCAAGCTATGTAGTGAGACGCTGTACCAAATACAAATATAAATAAATGATATCTATAAAAAATATCTAGTCAATATTATACTCAATGGAGAAATACCGAAGAACTTTCTCTGTCATTAACAATAAGTACAAGGTGTGTTTTTGACACGGAAGGATAGGCTCCTAGCGGTACTACAAAATGAGAAAAAAATAAAGGCACAAAGATTAGAAAGTTAGAAGAAATACTGTTAGTTACATGTTATGATTGTGCACATAAAAAATTTAGGGCTGGCCAAATAGCTCAGCAGATTCAAGTGCCTGCAAGCAGGTACAGGGGTCAGGAGTTCAATCCCCAGGTCTAGGGGTTCAACTATAAGTTCAATCTAGTAGTGAGATCCTGAGCACCCTGTAGACCCCTAAAATACAATAAATAAATAAATTTAAAACAATGTATAATCTATTATTAAATGGATTTATTAAGATTTCTGAGTTCAAAGCCAGTGATGATAAGCCCAGTACCTATGTCATAGAGTAATAGTATCACAAAGCTTTTCTGCTGGAGGGTTGAGAATGTAAGTTAACAGACCGACAATTGGAGAAAAAGAAGGGCTATAAGGATAGCCAATATTTTGGCCCTAGCCCTTCAAGGTCAATAAAGACCCAGGATAGAAGAGAACCTGTGCTGTAATATCCTATAACTCAGAGGTGTCCCAAATTTCCTGGTC
>PVJA010023977.1:13197-32509 GCA_004027025.1 Myocastor coypus | reverse complement strand
TGCAACCACTAAGAAAACCAATGTGGACATTCCCCAAAAAGCCAAGACTAGAGGTTTTATTTGACTCAGCTCTTGCCCTTTGTAGTATCTTCCTAAAGAATTAAAACCATGAGGCCAGCAAGATAGCTCAGTGGTCCAATGTGCCTGCTTAGGCAAGCACAGGGGCCACGGTTTGATCCCCAGCACTGCATATCACAGCAGCCCTGCCACCAGGACAGGATGAGCCAGCCACAAAACAAAACAACACACACAAAAAAGAAAACGAAAATGCTTTGTATCATACCATAGCAATATATGGACAGTCACATTTGTAGCAGCAGTTTGTGGTAGCCAAATATCATGGAATGAAAAAGCCCAAATACCTAAAAGCTGGTGAATGGATAAGAAAGGGAAAAAAAAAATCACAAAGGAGAAGCTTGAGACATTTCTCACTAAATGGATGCACCTTGAGACCATAAATTTAAGTGGAATAAACTGGGCATGCATGTGTAACTACCCCATTGTTTCTTGAGTTTGAGAAACGAAATGTGTAAACAAGAACCAAAATGTGTAATGAGTATTGTAAATAGGATTGCAAAATCTTCACGTGGGAATGAGAACAAGTGAGGGAGGAGGGGAAAAGGAAAGAAAAGGGAAAAAATGGGAAAAGTAAAAATGGAAAGAAAGCTTTTATAAATGAGGAGAGGAGGAAGAGTTAAAGGGAGGATGGGAAAATGGGGGAAAATGAGTCAAGGCGTATACTGTTCAGGTACACATTGTCTATGAGGAATGTGATCTAAAATGTACCAATACCAATTTTAAACATAAATTTAAAAGACAAAATAACAGATACTGTGAAAAATCCAGAAGATTGTTAGTAATTATTATGAAACACTGTACTCCAACAAAATGGAGAATCTGGAAAAATTAGAAAAAATTCTGGACATGTATGAATTACCAAAACTGAACCAATAAAACATAAAAACTGAGCAACCGAGTAACAAGCGATCAAATTGAGGCAATAACTTAAAAAAAGAGAAAGAAAAAAAAAAAAAAAAAAAAAAACTCTACCAACTATGAGAAACCCAGTGCCTATAGAAATCTATATGAAAATTCCCCCCAAAATGAAAAATAGAAATTCCATTCAATCTACCTATTCCTGCATAAATTAGTAGCAGCTTCAGAAGGCTATCATTCCAATATTCCTCATCAATGAAACTGATTGGAAAGGAGTACTTACAAAAAAAAAAAAAAAAAAACTCTGAAGAAAACAGTTATAAAATGACCTTATCCCAATCTGATATAACCCACTTATGGCAAACCAATGACCGACAAAATATTAAATGGAGAAAGCTGAAAGCTTTCCCTCTAAAATCAGGAATGAGACAAGGACGCATACTGTCACTACTCTTGCTCAACAGTGCACCTGAATCATAAGCCAGAGCACTCAGACAAAAGAAAGAAACAGCTGGACACTGTTTCACACACTTGTAAACCAGCACTCAGGAGGATGACGTAGGATGATTGCCGCAAGTTGAGTCCAGTTGAGCTGAGTTCCTTGGCTACAAGGTGAGTTCAAGGTCAACCTGAATTACAGGACAAAACCCTATTGAAGAAGAAAAAGGATAGGGGGAGGGAGAAAGAGAAGGAGGAGGAGGAAAAGAACAGGAGAAGGGGAGGAGGAAAGAGAAGAAAGGAGAAGGAGGATAGAGGAAGAGAAAGACGAGGAGCAAGAGAAAGAGTATGTGTATATATAAGAAAAGAAAATGTCAAATTATTCTTCATAGATGATATGAACATCTACATAGAAGAAAGAAAAAGTCTCCAACGAAAGACTCCTAGAATAATCAAATTCAATACTCCAGCAGTATACAAAAACCAACACATAAAAAATTAGGGGGCTGGGGACATAGCTCAGTAGAATAGGTGCTTGCCTGGCAAGCTCAGGGTCCTGAGTTCAATCCCCAGTACCAAAAAAAAAAAAAAAATTAATAGCATTCCTATACACCAAGAATGAACCCACCAATAAGGAAATTTTTTAAAATACCATACATAATAACATGAAGGAAAAGAAAATTAAATACTTAGGAAATAACTAAAGCAAGGAAGTAAAAGACTGCTACAAAATAAACTACAGTATTCTGAAAAAAGGACATTAAAAAAATGAAAAGACATTCCCTCTTTCTGGATAGACAGAACCAACATCTTCAAAATGACCGTGCTCCTTGAACTTATAAAGAGATTTAATGCATTCCCAAGCAAAACACCAACAGCATTCCTTACAGGATCAAAGAACACAATCCTAACATCATATAGGACAGAAGACACACAGAACACAAAAGCAGGCCTATATAACAAGAGCAGAGCATAAGCATCACAATTCTGATTTCAAATCATATTACAAAACTGCAGGTATAAAAACAGCATGGTGATAGCACAAAGACATCTGGATCAATGGAACAGAATAGAACAACCTGAAACAACCCTAGGCACATTTTATTATTGGCAAAGTGACCAAAACCATACACAGGAGGAAAGATAGCCTCTTTAGCAAATGGTGCTAGGAAAACTGGCTATGTACACATGCAGAAGATTGAAGTTAGACTCATATCTCTCATTATACATTAAATTTAAATCAAGAAGGCTCAAATATCTAAACATTAAAACAGGAACAGTTAATCTTTGAGAAGTTAAACAGGTAAAATTCTTGAACTCATAAGCATAGAAAAGAACTTTATGAATACAATTCGTGTTGCTTAAGAAATAACAAAAAACAAATGGAATTGTATCAAATATAAAGGTTTCTGTACAGCAAAAGAAACAATCAACAAAGAGGCAACCTACAGAATGGAAAAAGAAATCGTGCCTGCTACACCTCAAATAGAAGAACAGTACCTAGAATATATAAAGAGCTTGAAAAGTAGTTCCCCAAAAATAAAAGACTCAGTCAAAACATGGGCAACAGAAACGAACAGACACATCTCAAGAAAAGTACAAATGGCTAACCTGTGAAAAAATGGCCAATGTCCATGAAAGAAATGCAAATCGAAGCAGCCTTGAGATTCCCCATCTTATTTGAGAAAGAATGGCAGTCAAGAAGAAATAAAATAATAACAAATGCTGGTAAAGCTATGGGGCAAAAAGGAATCCTACAGTATCAGCGGGAATGTAAGCCAGTAAAACCTCTATAGAAATCTGTATGAAAATTCCCCCCAAAATGAAAAACAGAAATTCCATTCCATCTACCTATTCCTTCTCCTCCTAGGTACCTTCTCCAAAGAGTCAAAGTCTCTTAGAATAGCCTGTAGCTCTCAGCAGATGAATAGATAAAGAAAATGTGATGTTTATATAAAATGAAGCATTCTGCTATACAAGAGGATAAACTCAAGCTGTTTGTAAAACATGGATGCACCCTAATTCCATAATGTTAAGTACAATAAGTAAGATTCACAGGCTTAGTCTACGATTTCTCTTATGTGAGAAACCCACAATATACGTATATTAAAGGGCAGTGTACAAAATACATAATAGGAAACAAGGAGGTACGTCTTGCAAATGAAAAAGGGCCATGAGATGGGGGGAGGGGGTGAAGGAATTGGGCGAGTGGGCACAAAGAGAATTGGATGTGTTGTGCACCTGTATCAACTGCCCACAATGAGTGTGTTCATTAAGTACTGCAAATATAGACTGATAAAAAGTTAAAGCATACACAGATCCAGCAAGATTGAAGGGTACAAGATTCAATAAAAATTGCACTTCTAAATTATCAGTGGACAGTCTGAAATGAAATTAAGAAAATAACTCAACTCATAATAGTGTGTGCATGTATGTGTGATATTTGGTTTTCACTTTTTGGATTTGCTGTCATTCTGTTTCTGTTTGACTTTTCATAAAAGCACGAAAGTAAATGAAATACAGTTTGGAGAATAAAATAAATAGTGGTCATTAAAATAATAGTATTTAAAAACATGATACGTATAAATAACAGTATACCAAATGTTATATCAAGGAGGTATAACACTTGTACCCTAAAATCTACAAAACAATGTTGAAAGAGATTTCAAGATCCAAATAAATAAAAAGCATAAATTGGAAGATTTAATATTGTTAAGATGGCCATAGTATCCAAACTGAGCCACAGATCGAAAAGACACATTCTTAGATTTCCAACTATGTTTTCATGAAGAAACAGATAAGTCTACCCTAAAAATTTTTATGAAATTATAAGCGATCATCAAAAGTCAAAACAATTCTGACAAAGAACAAATTTGAAATCTCACAACCCTCCCCCACACATATACTTTAAAACTTAGGGTAAAGCTATGATTATCTAAACAATTTGGCACTGGCTAGCATAAGGACAAACATAGATTGACAGAATAAAACAGAGTCCACAATTAAACACATACATATTTGTCATCTGATTTTTGACAAGAGTATCAAGATAATTCAGTGGGAAATAGATCTCCTCACAAGGTCTATGAGGAGCTAAAGGGTGACACCAAAAGTAGGTGACGGCAATTACAGTACAAGGACTAACCCCCCTTATTGGTCATTACTAGTTTTAAGTGCTATATTTTCTTAGTGTCTCACTTTATGCCACTACCAGTACCCAGTAGAATTTCCCAGAATTGTTAATTAAATTAAACAATTTAATTCTGTCAGGTATATTTCTTGAGCTCTCTGGGAATGGACAGAGGGGCTTATCAACCAAACATTCTTTCGTCTGGAGTCTCTCCTTGTTAACAGCATCCGACAGATGATCAGTAAGCCAGCCTGTTTAGAAACGCCAATCTGGATGTTTCCAAGAAAGAGCAACTGGACCATTAGTGTGGCTAACGGATCCTGCAATGGGACATTTACCACCACATCCTGGGTTTCTGCACAGGAGACTGGCTGTCCTTCCTCATCACATAAAACAGATTAGAGAAGTGTTTCCTAAACTTGCTTGCGCCCGTGCCTCTCTCTATATACATATATATGATCTCTGTAGTGTGTGGGGACCTAGCTACAGGTCTTGATGGCTTCGCTAGCCACACATCCGCTGCATCAGATGCCACTCAGTGGGAGACATCTGCAGACTCCAAGCATACCTCACAGACAAGACACAGCGGACACACTGACTGTCAGCGTAAAGGATTCCGTGGGAATCACACTTCACAGTTTGAATTTCTGTTCCACATCTGCAGCATCAGATTGGAACTGTCCCTCCTAAGACTGCATATAATAATTTATTGATCATAAATGACAACAGCCTCCCTTTACTGTCTTGTCTCATCCTAGATATTACACTTACATTCTCTGACTTAATCTGCACATTCGTGTTCATTTTTTAGGGAAGCTAGTGAGGTCTGGTGAAGGACATTACTCGCTTCAAGTATTTCATCTGTCAGATGCCTCAGTTAGGCTCCAGCCACCCTTGTCTGATGACTAGGTCACCTTTCTATGCCAGTGGCTACTTCTACCTTCATTCATTTACTTGCCAGCCAGTTACTGGAGGTGTATCTACAGTAGGGCCTGGGATGGAGGGTTTACGCACACAGCCTAACCTAGAGAAATCCATAATTGCACAACTATCGTGACTTTAGTGTGCCTGCAAAACAGAGTGCTGACATCACAGCATTTGGGAATGTGTCAGCGTCAGCCCCAGCCCAGGTGCCAGCGCCCTTACCTTCTCCAGTCTTGCTGGGGTTGGGGGCTTCAGGAGTACTCAGCGGCCTCAGGGGAATGATGATGTCATCCGCATTAACCCCTTCATCCTTGTGCTTCTCAGTGACGTGAGACAGTAGTTCCGACTGGTTTGGTGAAAAAAGATTACAACATTTGCACATGAAAATGGCCGTGTTTTCTGTAAGGAAAGAAAAAAGAAAATATTTCATTTCACTTTGACATCAACAGTGATTACTCCCACCAGAGCTGCCAGCCTCTAGAACACTGTGTTCCCTTTGTGCGTGTCTCAGGTGATCCTGGGCGCCTGATAATTCTTTCTTTGGTGTTGCAAAGTCTCTGTCCTTCTGGGCAGTGAGTGTCTAGCTAGGGCCTTCTCTCAAGCTCAGACCCTAGCAGAGCACAACCAAACATTATGTGAGCCTGGAACTTGAATTAAATCCTGCACTCAGCCAGCAAGATAGCTCAGTGGTCTAAAGCACCTGCTTAGGCAAGCTAAGGAAATTGCAGGGACCACGGCTCAATCCCTGGCACCACATACTGCACCAGCCTCACTGCCAGTGCAGACTGAGGTGGCCATAACATAAATAAATAAAGCTTAAAAAAATCTAAATAAGTAAATCCTGCACTGACACAGTGAGCCACTCTAACAGTAGTCACGGAAAGCAGGGGCATGGAAACACTGGCCACAAGAGCTTTTCTCGAGAGGCAATGCACCTTTAAGGACTGACACAGTAACTACACACAACATGAAAATAGGGACTGTTACCTTTTCTAAGCCACTTAGTTCCTATTTAAGCATTATCACTGTTGAGAAAATTTACCAACAGTTCATTATGTCGCTTATACTAAGCGAAAAAACATAACAAGAACAAAAACATTTACTTTTGAGTCTAATGAAATAATTATAGACACACAGGATCCCCAAAAGCCAGGCTTTCTGGTTGTTGTTTTCACATTTACACTGAAAACATGAATTGGTATGAGGGAAAGGATAGTGGCTTTGAACTCAGACAGATGGAGGTTAGATCCCCAACTCCTGTCCCTAAATGCCAGAAAGCTGGGAGACCCCGGTGAAGCTGGAGGGACCTCTACATCAACAGAGTTGATCTAGAAGAGCAGGTTAGGACCCTCTTCAGCAGCAGGAACTGCAGCTGGTTGAGCCCCTCCACCTTCCCACCTACAGCAGCTGCCTGGGCTTCCTGTTTCCCAGCAGGCAGTATCTCTACCACACTTACCGCCCACCTGCTTCCTGCCCCTGCTGATGCCAGAGTCTGCACACACGGTAGCACCAAAGAGGAGGTGAGGGGCTGGGGAGATAGTTCCATGGCGCAAGGGCCTGCCTGGCAAGTGCAAGGTCATGAGTTCGAATCCTGATCCCGCAAAAAAAAAAAAAAAAAAACAGAGGCAAAGGGTGACCAGTGTTCTTCTACCCAGGAGCAGGGTCTATTCATCATCGACGGTACCCAGAGTGGCTGGCTCATGATAATAAAAATCTAAGCAACACTGAACTGGTGTGGTTGACTCTGCTTATACCGAAAAGACAGCTCCAAAGGTCTTGCAGAAGGCCACTACGTGTTCAGAACCCAAGCCTCGCACCCACTCATCAGAGCGCCTCTGGTCTCCTCTACATCACTCTCTGCATCACTGCCTCCCTCTCTACTGGGTGTCCCCACCGGCCAGCAAACACGCTCTCTGTCTCCCCATCTTATGCTCCCTCAGCCTTCCAAGCCCACTTTTCTCTTCCTCATAGCAAAACTCCTCTTTTTTTTTTTTTTATTAACTTTAATGAGAAAGAACTAGCAATGTGACAGTTTCACAACAGGTTAGTGGGACAGTTACAATAATTAATACACTGCATATTGTTGTCTTCGTAGTAGTTGTTCAAAGTACAACATGCAGACATGATATCTTTTCTAAACGCTATTACTACAACTTTTTCTTCTTATTGAACTAAGAGAAAGTAGCTGTATACATAGTCCAATAGTCCATAATAGTAGTGGGTTACCAGCAGAACTGGCAAAAATGCTCTTACACAAAGAGGAGACACAAAAAAGGCAACAGGACTTCGAGGCTTTTCTGGGGTGAGAGAGGAACCCCCAAGGTACTGCAGACCCCAAGATGATCTCTTTTCTGGATCCACAGAAAGGGCCTGATCCAGCAGGCAATGATCTCAGGGAATTCTTTCTTACCAAACAATACATGAAATGCAAATGTAACAAAGCATAACATTTCTGTGTCAGTGAAACTATATCAGTCAATATTTTTTCCAAGAATGTTTTCCCCCAAAGGAACCCAAAATGGGCAGCAAACAATAAGGGCTCCAGTAACATTCTTTTCTTCATAGGTGGTTGTGTTGTTTACAGCACCCGTCCTCTAGCAATGCCGTAATTTATCGGAAAAGGATCTGTACTCTCCCAGCCCACAGGTGAGTAAACTGGGGGCTGGGAGAAAAGAAGCAACTTGCCCCAGTCACAATGGGCAGGAGGCACAGCCCAATCACTGTCACCCAGTCCCTGATGCAGATATGCCAGGCCATGCCACACACGGAGTTTCTCCAAGTCAAGGCAAAAACACTTAGGTCTACATCCCGCAAAGTCAAAATGAAACTCATGACAGAGAAGAGCCAATTCCTAACTCACTTATCAACCTCATTCCTGGACACTGGTGTGCCAAAGGAAGCACAAGCCTCACTCTAGCCCTGGAGACCCAGGGATGAATCTAAGGCCAGCCCTACCAGGACAAGGCAGACATTCTACCAGCAAGATAGGCACCAAGGAACACCACAGGATAACTGCACCTTATGGTCTATAATTTCCCAGCTGGGTTCCAAGTACCCTTGATTCCTCAGATAGAATCAGAAAAAGAGAATCCAGCGGCGTTTAATGCAGAACTTCTGGAGAACCAGTGAGTTCTTACAATCTCCCAGTTCACAAGCACACGGCACATCACCTGGAGAGATAAATAAACACACCTATCTCCATCTGTGTATGACAAAGGGCCAGAGACTGCTGCAAATAAACTAACCACCAGCTATCCTGAAGGGTAAGGCCTTGGCACCTCAGTGTAACACCTGTTCTTGGCCACCTGTTGTCACTTAGCATGAGTTACCCAGTGCCTTATGCATGCAGAGCTCTGTTTCAGAAGACAGGGCCTGGAGTTCCAGGGTAGAGGCAGAGATGTGTTACTCAGACCCAAGAAAAGTGGCAGAACTGCAGGTTCAGCCACACATCGTGGCCCTGAGAGGGGAGTACTGAGAAGTCCTAGACAGAAAGAAGCCACCAGGGGCAGGAGGCACTTCTAAACCAAGGGATGGCTGGGGTTCAGAGCTGTAGGAAACCAGGAAATGCGCAGACACTGGGAAAAAAAATGGGTGAGAGACGGGACAGTGGGAAGGCAGGCACAAGGTGAGAGCGCAGCCGCTACCAGCACGGAGCCTGCGCAAAGGCATGCAGGGCGCCCAGGGCTCGGCCAGTCACTGCAGCATGCACAAGCACAGACAAGCAACAGCGGAGGTTGGAGGGGCCCGCCGAGGGACGGACTCATGCTCAGCGCCCACCCTGGGCCCCGGCAGCTGAGCGGCATCAGCGTGCTGCATACCTGCACCCCCACACACCCCACAGGCCCTGGAGAATGTGTGGACCTCACTGCATCTGAAAAACAGTACGTGGCCTGGGGTGAAAGGAAGGACAGAGGGGCACGCTAGCATCTTGGGGTGAAAGTGATCCAGGAGGCCTGAGACACAGGTCTAAGGGAGAGAGGTGGGACATAGCAGCAGCAGGCCACCCCTGACCAGACCCGGGCAGCTCAGAGGGGGGCTGCGGGAGCTGCCGGGCTCTGCTTTGCTGACAGTCTAATCTCGTCTTTAAAACAGGATGTTCAGAAGCCTGCGGCACAGCGGGTGGCCGACTCTCCGGAGTACAGGGCCGCAGACACGGAGGGTGACGCGAGCTCCCTGGGGCAGCAGCAGGCAAAGAGCCAAATGCCACGGCACACAAAGAGGGCACGGAGCATGCCACGTCCCCTACCCCCACAGAGGAAGAACTGTTAACCTACCAAAAGAACAACACTGAAGCCACTTTCACTTTTACAGTGACTAATACGAAAAACGCATTTGTACCCTGAAATACAATCATAATTATGTTGTCAGCTAATTCCAATGAAGGTGCTGTAATCTGGAGACAATTTTAGGTCCAATTACTGTGCTCTCATCCTTAACCAAAGAATTCAAAGGGAAAATGATGCATTCTGCACAAGGAGAGCCACACAAGCTCAGGGTTCGAGCACACAACTGCTGTGAATTATCTACCAGTTTTTAAGCAGCTAGTCTACATTATACACAAGGAAAACCTCAAGACAAGTACGTAAGCAAATCCTCACTGCTGACCTCTGAGCGGCAGAACAATGGGATCCCATCTGAACCTGAAGCCTCCCTGCCTGCCCTGGGGACTCAAGAAGAATCGAGGGCTCTGCTCCCAGCTTTCCTTGAAGACAGCTACGCGCGGGAATGGAGAGGACACTACAGGCCTCAGGAGGGTGACTGGCCCCTTCGACTCAAGGAGGCCCATGGCAGTGGCAGGATATGACCACAGGAAGCTGGTGTTTGGCCACGGCGGCAGAAGCGGTCAGCTAGAGCTCCTGATACTCCAGGCCCTGCAGCAAAGGGGCCAGGAGTCAGTACAGCTGGGGGTCTGAGGTCACAGGCTCCAGCCCACGTGGAGACTGTGGTGGCACCAGCTGCCACTCGGGTCATCTTCTGCCTCCCTGTGCTAATGCTGGCAAGTCCCTCCACTGTGAGGGAAAGGTAAGGGAACAGAGCAACACAGCGCTCTGGCATCAAATCTCCCAGCGCTTATGCCAGCTTTGCTATTGTTATTGTTTACTACAGACCCGGACAGGAGTACATACTGGCTGTGAAACAGTCAAATTCCAAATTACGGCCCATCACACAGCACTGCAACTAGAAGCTTCTGTGGTGTGCTTTCCAGAACTTTCTCTGTGCCTGAGCGAAAGACACAGAGACATGGAGATGATGACATACATCATTGGAATCTGATGCCAAGCCCCCCCTATGCCTCTGGGGAACCCTCAGTGCCCTGCACCCCATGTTCTCTCTGCCCCACAGCCCAGTGCTATGCTCGTGCATAAGGAAAACACAGGAGGCACCTGGTGCTACTAATATATAAGGTCTTAGGGATCTAAATAAAAACATAAATTTTTTTTTCGTACAGACACATCATGAGAAATAGCATCAATGTCTGAGTGATCTCCTGGAAACTGCCCAGAACAAGGAAGTCAAGAGTCCTGGACTCTGGCCATCAACTGTGTATCTATAGGTAAAGGCATTGGACTATGCATTTTTCTGACATATAGGCAGGGCAGGAAGCAGCAAGGCCCATTAAAAGACCTTCATAGAGCGCCCATTTTAGCGTGGACTCCCAGCAGGGACACAGGGCCAGCCAGGACTCCTGGGGAGGAAGACAGGCACGAGGGTCTGGCACGGAAACTCCCCATGGAACTCAGGTTCTGCACCCACCGTCCTGCAGTGCACATCGAGGACCAAGTGCTCCCAGGCCATCATCTGTCTAGTGCGGCCACATACTCGGATCCCAGCCAGGATGGGAAGGAGAGAGCTGCTAGCACCGTCCCAGTGCCACGCACCGCCATCTGAACTCTGGAACATTTTAACCAAATGGAAGCTGGCTGAATGAAACCAAAAGGTAAGGGCACACTGAAAGCAAAAACCAGCGTGGCAGAAAGGCAGCCTAAGGTACAGATCGCCAGTGTCTAGGGCTTGCAGGTGACTAAAGAGAGTGCAGAAGCAGTCAGGGGTGAGATCCCAGGCAGCCCACACAGAGATGCAGCTCAGGAGGAGGACTCCCAGTGCTCCCTGAGGGCTGAGGCCGTATTGCAGAAAAATGGTACAGATAAGCTGTTTCCTATTCTTCTCACTAAGAACAGCTTCATAGCCTAAACATTTTAGACAATGCCACACACAAAGGCTGTACATAGAGAAAATGTGGGCCAGCTCACCACCCAGGAACAGGAAAAGCAAGAAGGCCACATGCTCAGGTTCACTCTCCACCTTGCGCAGAGACTGAGCACCAAGAGCCAGAAATTGGGAAGCCACAACAGCAACAGGCAAGCACGACTGCGGCAAAAGCCTGCTCTCTCCATCCTGGGGACAGGAGGAGGCAGCCTCGTACAACAAAAGCTTTCACTCCCTCAGAAACACTGCGGCAGCCCCAGTACCAGCACATAAGCAAAGGCAGAGAGGGGAGCCAGGACGAACAGCCCAAGTGATGTCACAGGAGGCAAAACAGGAAGGAGGGACTTTCACCAGCATCCAGCAATAAGGGAGCCACCAACTCTGTACTCCAGTGTCACAAAGAGGCATAGTAGACATGGCAGCCCCTCCTAGCCAGGCTTGGCATCTCAGAAGGGCTAGTACAGAGCCTAGACTTCGGTCTAGGTTCCCAGTATCAGCCAAGGTAGGTGGGAGTCTGCTCTCAACAGAAATCAACAGCAAAAGAAAATACACAAAACTCATGGAGATTAAATAATACGCTTCTGAGCTGGGCATGGTGGTGATCCCTGCAATCCCAGCACTTGGGAGGCGGAGGCAGGAGGATTGGAGCGAATTCGAGACCAGCCTAGGCTATGCAAGTGACCTCAAGGCCAGCCTGAAGTGTATAGCGAGACACTGTTTCAAAAAGACAAAATAAATAAATAAACAAATAAAGTACTTCTGAATAATCAATGGGCTATAAATACATCAGGGAAGAGTTCAGTGTGGTGGTACATGCTTGAAATCCCAGCAATCAGGAGGCAGGGGCAGAACTACTACAAGCTGAAGGCAAGTCAGGGCTACAGAGCAAAACCCTATTTCAAAGCATACCATATACAAACATATATACGTTATACACATATACATACATACATACATACATACTTTTAAAAAAATAGAGCAGGAAAGAAATTTAAAAGCATCTAGAATCAAAACAACCAAAATGCCCATTATTTGAAGAATGGTTAAAAAAGATGTGGTATTTTTATGCAATGGAATATTACTCAGCTATAAAGAACGATAAACTGGAAGACTTCATATATAAATGGATGTATATTGAGCGTATCCTCATAAGTGAAATAAACCAGACCTACATTTATAAATATGGTATACTCTCCCTAGTATGAGAAATCTAAATAAGAAATAAAAATGGAAAAGCATGACACAGTTGAATGGAAATCAAAGGTTTTTGAAGCAACACTAAAACTACGCTTGGAATGCATGTCATTCGGGACCTTCGGATGTGTGCTGCTTCTATTGTAAACTCAGTTACTGCTATACTCTCAAGTAAATGATTGGTTAACAAAAAGATAAAAAAAAGGGTATTAACTGAGAATGAGACTAAGCAAAATACCATAGGCTTGACAGGCTACAATTTTATACATTCTTAGATTTCTAAATGTCTGTGTAAAAATGTGTAACTGCTTTTATCACAATCTGTAGAGATTTATTAGAATACCAATGACTGAAGGAAAATAAAATGTCAAACTAAGTCTAAGATGTATATTTAGAAAGGCAGTGAGGTTGTGCTCAATTACCAGTGTTATGAAGTAATTGTATCATGAAGTTTTTCTGCTGGAGGGTTGAAAATGTAAGTTAACAGACCAAAACTTGGAGAAAAAGAAGAGCTATGAAGGCAGCTATCATTTTGGCTCTAACCCCTCAAGGTCAGTGAGGACTCAGGACATAAGACAACCTGTGCTGTAGCACAGGGGTTTCCCAAATTTTCTGGTCAAGGAGATTATAGGACCTCAGAGGAAAGGGATAAATGAAGTATAGTGCTACTAGGGAGAAAACATTCTCTCAGGCTTTCACAGAGAGCAAACTGGTCAAGCATTGGCCATGACTCGTCCCGATGGCTGACTCTGACAACAGTTCTACATAGCACTGCATGTAGTTCCAAAGTTAATCCTGAGTAGATTTGTCCCTGGAAAGTACAAATGATGAAAACTTTTGTTAGACAGGTCTTCCTTTGGCTTACACTTGATCAGCCAGCAGAAAAGCTTAATTATGAGGCATAAAATGCAGAGCTAGATTAGTACGATAAACTGTAAAAGTCCTAAATCAACAGCCCTCAATATTGCCAGTTTCACCAGTAAGCCACTGCAATTATGAAACATTGGACTATGTATACAAAATATTTCCTCCTAGTTCAAAGAGGAGAAAACTTTTTCTTCTCTTCTCCCCCCCCCTTCGGAAACAATATTGAAAAAAATTGTTATGTCTGCACCCTATGCTCTGTATAACATTTGTGAGAACAATATGCAGTGTCTCAACTATTGGGGACGTGCTACTAACATGTTTTAAAACTCTCATATTGCTATCTCTTATTAAAAGTAATAAATTATTTTTAAAATTAAAAAAAAAAATTTAAAAAGAGGAAGAATATCAAAAAAACAAAAAGTTCAAATAAACCTATTTATTCCCTCCAACACATTTGTTTTCATGTCTTGCTGGAGCTTCTAAATTTCTATTACCATGTCCTATTATTCCAAAGGTTTTCTTTCCTATAATAAATACTGTGCATTTTCATATTAATAATAAAAAAAAGACAATGTATGTACAACATACCAAAGCCTATGGAACAGGGCCAGCCAGATATGTCAGCACGTTAAAGCACCTACTTAGGCAGATGCAGGGACTGGGGTTCAGTCCCCAGTGTGCTGTGCCAGACCCAACCCCAGAGAATGCTGAGATGTTGACTAAAACTGGGCGTGGTGGCATGTGCCTATAACCCCAGTGCTTGGGAGGCTGAAAACAGGACGATCACTAGGAGTCCCATCTGTATAGTGAGACCCTGTACATTCTGCTAAAAAAAAAAAAAAAAAAAAGAAAGAAAGAAAAAACTTGGCAACATAATGAAATAAGCTGTTGTGGTTTGGAGCTTTGCAAAAGGAAAATACAATGCAGGAAACATATTTTATAAGATTATTTTATAATAATTGCTGAAAGAACCACACAAAAACAAAATGTAGGAAATCTGTACACATACTAAAGACCAAAGAATCCAGCTGAAGCTGTAGGCTCCATGAGTCCAAGTGAAGACCTACAGGCCATAACAATGCCTCCCATGAGTCATACTGGAAGCCTAGGGGCCATGACAATGTCTCATGCAGGCCTATTTCATGTATTTGTACAGGAAAGGCCCAAAAGTCATGATGAAAGCTATGAAGTCTATGCCAGCAGAATGAAGGATCTGTGCTAGCAGGCTGAGCAATCTGAACAGGAACCAGGAAGCGATGCTCAAAGCACGAACCAGACGTTGCAAAATGTAAACCAATTTCATCCCCAAGCACAATATATTACCTGGGAACCAGCAGTCAATGCAGAGATTCTCAATAAAAAGCCTCCTGAGCTTCATTCTCCAGGCTCTGATTGGAATCTCCAATATAGTTTATAGCATACAAAGGCTGCTTCTTTGGCAAGTCTCTCAAAATTTTTTGATATTAATTCCAAACGCTTTTAAGTCACATGGTCAGGCAACACCACAACAATAACCTCACTCCTGGTACCAATTTTTGTCATGTTGTATGACAAGCTCCTCCAGAAAAAACAGTAGCTCCCTATAGCCTCCCAACTGGAAAAATACAGAAATTTGTAAACATGTGTTTCTCACATAAGGATAGGGCACAAAACATAAAGTGCTCCCCCAAATTGGCATATAACTCTGGCTTTTATGGCGGCTCCAAAGAACAATTTATTTGTGCCAAAATGTGACAGTGAAAAAAGCCCTTCAGACTGTGAAGAAAGAAAATTATGGGAAGGAAAATATACGCAAAACCAGATGAAGAAAGCAGTTAGTACCGCTTACTACATTGATTTACCTGGTGTGGTCTCTAGATTGGCAAATGGCTAAAGTCATCTTCATTGGTCAACTTTTGTTTGTATAAAGAGAAGAGAGACCTTTGTGAGTAACTTGCTTCTGGGCAAGCAGAGGAAGAACAGAGAGATAATCTTCAATATGCTTTTTCTTAACTGAGTTCAGTGCAAAATATTCCATATGCGAAAGAAGGCTACAGTGGAGTCTGCCACCCTTCAACTTATTTACTGTTGTTGTTGTTGTTGCTGCTGCTGCTGCTGCTGTTGTTGCTAAGAACTGAATTCAGAACTTTCCACTTTCTAGGAAGGTGCTGTGGCACTGAACTATATCCCCAGCTCCATCCTTCAATTAAAAAAAAAAAAAAAAAAAACTAGAGATTTGTATTTAATCATAAGAATGAAAGTACAATTTCTTTCACCAAGTTAGAGGTTAATGTCAAAGCCCATGGCAATGTACCAGTACATGAACACAATATCATTTTAATAGTAAAGTTAAGTCCATAAAAATGACCCAAAGTGGGCAGCTATGGGGACACAGTAGTCTGGCTCATGCCCGCAACTAGTGCAGAACCTTTGGAGATGTGTGGTGGCCTACCCTACCCTTGCAGAATGCAAGCAGACCCCAGACAGCTACAGGAACCTGATGAGCCTGGCCCAACCCTCACCTCCATTCCAGTTGCTGTGCTCAGCTTTAGCTCATTGCAATCATCCTCAAAGCCTTCCTGAACTATGGCTAAAACCCCACCCCACTTTCCTGTGGTGGAAGCAATGCTGAACTCCACATAGCAGGAGCTTTGGTGAGCACAGCCCATGCCCCACAGTCACTGGAGCTTTGCTAAGCCACACCCTGCCCCCACCCAATCGCTACTAAGTATAGCTGAATATTGGGAGCTTTAAATATCAAAATGGAGCTGTGGCATCTGCTGTGGAGCCCTGCAGCAAAATTCCCTGCAGAGAGGCTGGGGCTCAGACCCTACCAGCTAACCCAGGAGCTGAGCATCTTGTCAGAGGAACACAGTGGGCTCTCCTCCAAAAGCTGCACCGGGAAGAAGCTGAGCACAGCAGCCAGACCCAGACAGGCACATCTAGATAAGACAAACTTGGTAGATCCGGACCCAAATTGCAGTAGGTGCTAACGGTTTAACTTCACCAAAGTTCTGCACCAAAAGTCAGAGATCACTGCTATACAGAATGAGCAAAATGCAATCTCAGGTCCCAAGCCCACCCAGAACAAATATAGGAGACACTATCATACAAGAAAATGGGAATCATGCAGCCAAAGTATCATCTGAAATAAAAATATCAAAATGAAGGAGCAAAAGGCAATCTTAGACCTCCCACCCAAAACAAGTCCAGGAGATAGGGACATAAAAGAACTTGAAAATCACATACCACAAATTGCTGGAATGATAGCAACTGAAATAAAAAAAAAAAACTCTCAGGCTATAGAAGAAATTACATTACAAATAATGTTCCAGGCTTAAAAAAAAAATGACAACGATAATGACAGAATTGCTCAGCACATCTAAGAATAGAAAAATAATGGGAACATGAAACAATGCAGGAAAGAATTAGAAGGCATAAAACAAATTAAAATGGATATTCAAGAAAGTAAGAATTCCACTGGAAGCAGAAAAAATTGCTAGAATAAAACTAATGATAGGATTTCAGACCTTGAAGACAGCACTGCAGTTAGTAAACACAAAAGGAAAGATCTCTTAAAAACAGCAAGGGGGTGCTTCCCTGGCAAGTGTAAGGTCCTCAGTTCAATCCCAGGTTCTGCAAATAATAATAACAACAACAACAAGGGAGCCCCCAGAGGTAGCTCAGCAGTCTGTCTGTGTAGGAAAGCACGAGGGCCAGGGTTTGATCCCCAGTACTGCGAGTCTTATTGGCTCCCTCTAGGGGGCGCCAAGCTAGCCACCATGACAAGGCATGATGGTGCACACCTGTAATCCCAGCACTGAGGAGGCTGAAACAACAAGAGGATCACTATGAGTCTCAGCTGCACAGTGAGCCCCTGTACCAAATGCATTAAAATAAAATAAATAAAACAAAATAATGAAGAACCAGGAAATAACAATTCAGTAATTACAGGATGATGCAAAGAACGACAAGACTAATAGGTGTCACCCTTTCACCTACGGCTTTCATGCCAGCTGGTTCTTGCTGGGGAGCTTCAGACACGTGCAAAAATGGTTGGTGACAGGCTTCAAGTAGATGGCAACCCCAGAATGATACAACAAGAGCAATATCTTTTTTTGAAGAGCAATATTCTTTACCCTCATAAGCAGGGGAAATAGTGGCAGGTGGACTGCATAATCAGTGTTCAGAGGGCCTTCACGTGAATGAAAAACCTACCTCCATCAGGACATCAGGTGTCTGGAAGCCCTGTGTCACACTGATTAATCAAATAAACATGCCCTGGTAAGTATAAGAAGATGAAATAAAATCCAGTGTAGCTTAAAAAAAAAAAAAAAAAAAAAAAAAAAAAAAAAAAAAAAAAAAAAAAAAAAAAAAAAAAAAAAAAAAAAAAAAAAAAAAAAAAAAAAAAAAAAAAAAAAAAAAAAAAAAAAAAAAAAAAAAAAAAAAAAAAAAAAAAAAAAAAAAAAAGAACTAATAGGTGTCAACAAAACAGCAGAACTGGCTAAGCCTGCCAAAAATAAAAAAATAAAAATAAATAAAAAAACACAAAACAGCAGCAGTCAGCACAAATGACATAAAAAGACTATTTGCAGATGTAGTAGTAGAAATTTCTCAAGCATAGGGGGAAAAAATCTGACATGCAGGTAAGTAAGGCATATATAACTTTAGTCAGTCATACTCAAAATAAATTCACACCCAGATACATAGTAATCAAAGTCCCAGAAATCCAGCAAAAGAACAGAATATTAAAAGCTGCTAGAGGTAGGCATGGTGGTGCATGCCTGTAATCCCAGCACTTGGGAGGCTGAAGCAGGAGGATTGGTGCGAGTTCGAGACCAGCCTGGGCTACAAAAGTGAATCCAAGGCCAGCGTGAATTGCATAACAAGACTCTGTCTCAAAAAGACCCCAAAAAATAAATAAATAAATATAAATAAATAAATAAATAAATAAATAAAGCTGCTAGAAGAAACAGATCCCTTATAATGGAAAGCCCATAAAAATTACGGCAGGGGCTAGGGAGACAGGTCAATGGTCTAAGGACCCACGTAGCAAGTGCAAGGACCCAGGGTAGACCCCCACCACTGCATGCCATGCTGGCCAGGTGCCATGGTCACCCTGCACTGTGCTGGCCACAGAAACTGGGTGTAGTGACACATACTTGTAATCCGAGTGCTTAGCAGACACAGATAGGAGGATCACTACAAGTATAAGCTGCATAATGAAACCCTCTACCAAATAAATCAAGAAATAAAAGATTTTTTAAAAGAAAAGAAAAGAGAAGAGAAAAGAAAAGAAAAGAAAAAGGGAAAGAAAAGAAAAGAATCATAGGGCCGGTGGTATAGCTCAGCAGATTAAGCACTTGCTTATAGGGAAGCTCAGAGGCAGGGTTCGGTTCCTGGTCCTGCCTGCTGCACCATGCTCTCCAGCACACTGAGCCATGATGGAGTCTGGGCCTGGTGGCATGCACCTATAATCCCAGAACTTGGGAGGTACAAGCAGGAGGATCACTATGAGTAGGTAGTGAGACCCTGTACCAAAAAAAAAAAAAAAAAAAAAAAAAAAAAAAAAAAAAAAAAAAAAAAAAAAAAAAAAAAAAAAAAAAAAAAAAAAAAAAAAAAAAAAAAAAAAAAAAA
>PVJA010023977.1:0-13097 GCA_004027025.1 Myocastor coypus | reverse complement strand
TTGATGTACCTGCAAAACTATCAAATTCAATGGCAAAATAAAATCCATCCATGACAAAGAAATTCAGGACCACCAAATCAACTCTACAAAAAGTATTGACAGATATTCTAGACAGAGACAGAAATGAACCCAAATTCAGGAACAACAGAAAGGAACTGCAAAGCATAGCAAGCAAACACAAAGGAAAAGCAGAGAATGTCGGACCTAGAAAACAGGCCCAATGTGAGTGAGACCACCCTGGGCCCATGACAAACTTACATGACCCAACAACCAGGCTCACTTTGTGAGTGAGACTGCCCGGGACTCACCCAAAACTCATTCAAGCCCACAACAAGGCCCACTTTGTGAGACCAGTCAGAGACCCATGGGAAACTAACTCATTTGACCCAGCAACCAGACCTGGCTTGTGAGCGGAACTTCATCCATCAGACAGGCCCAGTGTGGCAAACTGCAGCAGAACTCCCTGCAGAGAGGCTGGAGACAAGACCCACCCAGCTGATCCAGGAGCAGAACATCTTGCCAGAGTGGCACAGCAGGTTCACCCTCAAGGGCTGCAGCAGGAAGAAGTGGAGCTCAGCAGCCAGACCCAAGCCCATCCACCTGGACCAGTTTGAGCTTGATAGATCCAGATCTGGTGCTAAGGTAAGAACTCTACCAAAGCTCTACACCAAAAGTTGGAGGACAGGGTTATACAAAATGAGTGAAATGTGCTCTCAGGCCCCAAGCCCACCCAGAACAAATGCAGGAGACAATAGTATAGAAGAAATTGGAAATCAAACACCTGAAATCTCTGAAATAATAAAATCTGAAGTAAAGAAACAACTGCCAAAAGGTATAAAGGAAATCAGATCAGAAATAATTACTGAAGTAAAAAATGAAATGGTAATTATAATGAAAGAAGTACTAAGTGCTTCTAAAGAACACACTGATTTAAGAAATAGAAGAGAATAGAAAAATGATGGGATACTTGAATGAGCAATATAGGAAAACAATAGAATGCTTAATGCAGATTCAAAGTGCTACAAAGGAAATAAAAACCTCTTTCACTTGTTATACAGGTCTTGCTTTAACTTGCCCTGATCACCCAGTGGAGAAGCTTAATTACGAGGCATAAAAAGCAGAGCTACATTAGTACAATGAGCTATAAGAGGCTTAAATCAACAGCCTCCAACATTGCCTGTTTCACCAGTAACCCAAAGCTATTATGGAACATTGGACTATGTATACAACTACTTCCTCTCAGTTCAAAGAAACTTTTTCTTTTATTTTTCTTTCCTTACCAATATCAATTAGAAAATGTATTATGTCCACACCTGTGCTCTGTATAGCATTATGAGGACAATGTGCAATGTGTCGATTATTGTGAATGTACTACTAATGTGTTTTGAAACCATCATATTGTTATTTCTTATTAAAATTTTAAAAAATCTAAAAATTAAAAAATAAAACTATAAATTTCTGAAAAAAAAAAAAAAACCTCAATCACAAGCCGGAAAAATCATGAAAATAGACTTTCAGACCAAAAAAAAAACCGTTGCAATGGTGAAAAGGTAAGAAAATATATCTTAATAACAACTAGGATGCAAGAAAAAATAATTCGACATCTGCAAGATGAGTAATACTAAGAGGCATCAATGAGAAAGAAGGTGGCAACACAAATGATATAAAAAGAATATGGGCACAAGTAATGACAGAAAACTTTCCAAATATGGAGAAACAATTTGACCTTCAAGTAACCAAAGCATATAAACTCCAAATAACACCAATTAAAACCACACACAGACATATAATAATAAAGATTCCAGAAATTCAGCACAGGAACAGTATACTAAAAGCTGCTCCAGAAAAGAAACAGGTCACATTTAAAGGGAAACTCATTAGAAAAATGGCAGACTTCTCTTCACAAACCATCAAGCCAAGAAAAGCATGGAGCAAAGTACTTCAAGTCTTGCAAGAAAACAAATTCCAACCCAGACTGATATACCCTGCAAAAATCTTTTTGAAGTTTAATGAAGAATTGAAATACTTCCAAGACAAACAACAACTAAAGAATTTCATGATGACAAATCCAACCCTATACAGGTTACTCAAAGATATTCTAGAGAGGGATCAAAGTGACCACAACTCCATGAAGGAAAATGGAAAGAACCCACCAAATAGGGCAAACAAACACAGGAGAAAACGAGGTATATAGCAGCAGTCTTTCAATTATTCGTTTGTACACAGCAGCAAAATATTTCCATTAGCATATTCTACACATGGACTTCTCCTGCACCCAATGGATCCTGATTTTTTCTGGCTCTACAGAGTGGATATCAAGGAAATAGCAGTAGCTCAGTCCCACAAGTGACACATGGCCACCAATAAGCATCACGGACACTATACAACATACTAAAACTTTCTGTGATATCCCATCCCCAAACTGTTAGTATCCCATCCCCAAACTATTAGAAGTTCTGGTCATATATTTTCCATTCCAATATTTATGTTATGTTTTATTTTTAGTAATTCTTTACTACTATGGAAACTTTTTCTTAGTTGATTTTTTTATATATTCAAATACTATGCGAGTACTCTGAATTGATTACATATTCATACATATGATACACAACATTCTTGCCCCTAAGTTGGACTCACAATTTGATTTGAATTTTAGAATATTGTTTTGAAATATTTAATTTTTAATTAATTAGTATTTAATTAATTTTTTGAATACTGTTTAATTGTACCTTTTGTTTTATGATCATACTGTATATTTGACTTACAATCTACTTATAAGACATGGTATGATATTTTCTCCTAGTTCTAGAAACTTTAAAAAGAATTTTTAAAAATTAATACATTGCAAAACAAAAAAGAGAGAATCTAGAGCAAAATAATAATGTGACAAACATAAGCCAGTACATATCATTTATAACCATCAATGTAAATTGGCTCACTTCACCAATCAAAAGAAGCAGACTGCCAAAGTGGATTAAGAAACAAAATCCAACAATATGCTGCATAGAAGAAAAACCTTTAACTCAAAAAGAAATTCTCAGACTGAAAGTCAAAGGATGGGAAACAAAACTCAATATGACAGGAACCCAGAAAAAAAGTAGGGGTAGCTATACTGGTTGCTAACAATCTCCACTTCAAGCCAAGAATGGTCAAAAGAAATCAAGAAAGTCGTTACATGTTCGGTAGGGGAAAAATGCAAGAGGAAAAGATAATAATCATAAATCTGTATGTATCCAGTGTAGGAGCATCCAACTACATAAGACAAATTTTAACACACAAGGAAAATCAAGTGATACAACTTGGAAGACATGGAAGACATTAATACCCTAATGTCACAAACAGATAGACCAAATAGACAATGCATGAGCAAATAAATAACAGAGCCAAACTAAACTTGCAAAGAAATGAACTGACTAGACCTTTACACCTGTCAATGTCAGGACATACATTACTCTCAGCTGTACACAGGACATTCTCCCAAACAGACCATATACTAGCACACAGAGTACATTTAAGTAAATGCAAGGGCACTGAAATTATTCCATGCATTTTATCTGATCAGATTACAATGAAAGTGGGAATTATTGAATAAAACTCAACTGCAAAAACTCCATTTAGACATAGAAATTAAATAATACTCTCCTGAACAATCAATAGGTCACAGACAAAATTAAAAAAGAAATTAAACAATATTTAAAATCAAACAAAGGGCTGGGGAGATAGCTCCGTGGCACAAGTGCCTGCCTGGCAAGTGCAAAGCCATGAGTTCGAATGCCAGTCCCTCAAAAATAAATAAATAAATAAAGTCAAACAAACATGAAAATACAACTTTCTAGAACCAGAGATGCAATGAAAGCTGTCTTAAGGGAGAAATACCCAGTATTATGCTGTATCTCACACTGCTAGAAAAAGAACAGCAAACCAAGCCCTAATCTAAAGAAGGCAGAAAATGACAATGATCAGAATAGAAATTAACACAATAGAGAGGAAAACAATGTAAAAAATGAGTCCAAGGGTTAGTTCTTAAAAAAAATAAACAAAACAGATAAACCCCTAGCCAACTTTATCAAAAAATAAAAGAAAAAAATTCAAGTTCATGCTACAAGAAAAGGGTGAAATCACTACAGAGACTATAGAAATTCAGAAGATCATAAATACTTATTACTAGAACGTTTACTCTCACAGGGAGGAAAACACAGATGAAAGAGACAGATTCTTAGATATATACAAATTACCAAAACTGAATCAAGAAGATAGAAAAACTCTGAACAACCAAGAATCAGTGAATGAAATTGAAAATGTAGTGAAAAACTGACCAATGAAGAAAAGCCCAGGTCCTGATGGATTCACAGCTGAATTCTACAAGAAATTTATAGATAATCTAATGCCAACTCTTCTCAGACTCTTCAATGAACTTGAAAGAGAAACAATTCTTCCAAACTCACTCCTGGAAGCAAGTACTACTCTGATACCAAAACCAGAGAAAGACCCAACCAAAGAAGAGAACTATAGGCCAGTCGCCATAATGAATATAGATGCAAAAATTCTCAATAAAATACTAGCAAATAGAATGCAGAAAACCATGAAGGAGATGAGACCTCATGACCAAGTGGGACTCAACCAAGGAATGCAGAAATGGTAAAATATATACAAATCAGTAAATGTAATATACTACATCAACAGAACCAAAGACAAAAGTCACACAACCATCTCAACAGATGCAGAAAAACTTCTAACAAAGTCCAACATGCATTCATGATTTAAAAAAAAAATCTACAGAAAATTTTAATAGATGATCTCTACCTCAACCTTCCAAAAGGCATCTATGACAAACTCATAACCAACATCATACCAAATGGACAAAAACTGAAAGCCTTCACTTTAAAATCAGGAAAAATACAAAGATGCCCACTGTCACCATCGTATTCAGTATAGCTCTGGAAACATTAGCAAGAGCAATTAGGCAACAGAGAGAAATAAATGAATAATGATTGGAAAGGAAGAAATAAAATTATCATTATTTGCAGATAACATGATAGAAGACCACAAAACTCTACTGAGTGTAGTAGATGTAATAAACAAATTCAGGATACAAAATCAACACTTGAAATCAACAAAATTTCTGTACACAAACAACAAACACACCAAGAGAATTTAAAAAATGCAAAGAAACAGGAATCAATCTCACAAAGAACTAAAAGATGTATATAGTGAAAATTTTAGCACTCTGAAAAAAGAAATCAAAGAGAATTTCTGAAAATGGACAGATATTCCCTGCAGCTGGATAGGAAGATACAACATAGTAAAAATGGCCATACTCCCAAAACTGTTAAAGAGATTCAATACAATCCCACTTAATCTACCATTAGTGTACCTCACAGACTTACAGAAAATATTAAAATTCATCAGGAACCAGAAGAGAATGAGAATACTAAAAGCAATGATAAACAGCAAAAGAAAGGTAGGGAGCATCACAATTCCTGACTTGCAATTAAACTGCAAAGCTACTGTGACAAAGTCAGTATGATATTTGCAGGAAAAAAAAAAAAAAAAAAAAAAAAACTTAGAATCAACAGAACACATTAAAAGATGCAGACGCAAATGCAAACACACTGAGGCACCTTATCTCCAACAAAGGTACCAAACATGTTCACTGGAAGAATGACGGCCTATTTCATAAATAGTGCTGAAAAAACTGGCTTTCCACAGGCCAAAGGCTAAAATTAGACCCATGTCTATCACCATCCACTGAACTATTGTCAAAATGAATCAAAGATTTAAATATTAAAACAGAAATAGTAAATCTTCAGGAAAAAGTAGTTTGAAATCTTAGAGATATAGGAGTAGGTAAATAAGTTGTGAACAAAAAGCAACCCACGTAGGAAATACTTCAAAAATCAACAACTGGGATCTCATCTTTTTGAAAAGTATCTGCACATCAAAAGAAAACACCAGCCAAATAAAAAGAAAATCCATGAATTATGAAAATTTATAGCTGATTGTTCCTCTGACAAAGGACTTCTATCTAGAACATATAAATCCAAAAATTGAGGATCATGCATAAAAATATATTTCTCAGATAAATAAATACAACTGGCAAATGAATATATGGAAAAATATTCAAAATCATTGAGCATTCAAAAAAAGCAAATTCAAACAACACTAAGATTCTTTCACCCCAGAAAGAATCGAGTGTCAAGAAGTTAACCAATAATAAATGCTGGAAAGGCTGTGGGAATAGGGAAACTTTCTCAGTTTCTGGTACAGTACTATTCATGGTAACTTCAAAACAAACTTAAATACCTAGTAACGAGCCCAACAAAAAAAGTGAAAAACTACAATTAAAATTGGAGAGTCCCAAATCCATCCGGCATGCCATCTGGCAACCCGTCTGGCCTGCACGCCTTCCGGGTAAGGACCCTTGGCCCACTTCCATTTTTCAGCTCCTCCCATCCAAGCTCCAGTCCCGAACCCATCCAGCAACCCATGTGGACCACACGCCTGCAGGACTCCTCAACTCAAGAGCTCCGACTTCACCGACAGTCACGACCCACGGCCTCGCAGCAACCAGCAGGCCGAGCTCTGACACGCAGCCAGGCACGTCTGGAGGAGAACGAACTTGGTGGATCCAGACCAAACTCCCATAGGTGCTAAAAGCATAATTTCACCAAAGCGCAGAGATCACTGCCATACAAAACGATAATGACAAGGATTAAGATACAATCACATTGGGGCCTGGCGGGATGGCTCAGTGGTCTAAAGCGCCTGCTTTGGAGCTTGGGTGGCTTCAGGGACCATGGTTCGATCCCCAGCACCACATGCTGTGCCAGCCCTGCCCTCAGGGCAGGCTGAGCCGGCCATAAAAAATGAATGAATAAACAAACGAAGGTTCTGAAACAAGAAAATAAAATAAAATAAAATAAAAAGATACAATCACAAGGCGCAAGCCGACCAAAATCAAATGCAGGAGACACTATCACAGAAGAAAATGGGACTCCTACAGCCGAAACTTCTGAATCTGAGGTAGACAGACAAGTACAGAAACGTATAGAGCAATTCAGATCAGAGATAACATCTGAAATAAAAAAAGAAATGAATGAATTAATAGAATCTGAAGTGTAAAAACAATTGCAGAAACATATAGAGGAAACCAGAACTGAAATAATCCCTGAAGGAAAAAAAAACATGTCTAAATTAATAGCATCTAAAGTAGGGAAACAAATGCAGAAAGGTAAAGAGGAGAACAGAGCAGAAATAATCTCTGAGCTATAGAGAGAAAGGATAACTTTGGGGTCACTGCAACATGAGGAACTGTATTGAGGGGTCACAGCATTAGAAAGGTTGAGAAACACTGTAAAAGCTGCTAGAGAAAAGAAACAGATCACCTTTAAAGGAAAAACCATCAGAATAATGGTGGATTTCTCTTCACAAACCATGAAGTCAAGAAGAACATGCACCAGGGTACTTCAAGTGCTCCATGAAAACAAATTTCAGCCCAGACAACTATACCCGGCAAAACTCTCCTTCAAGTATGAGGCAGAAGTGAAATATTTCCATGACAAGGAACAACCAAAGATTTTCATGATTTCAAAGCCAACACTACACAGTATACTAACAAATATTTTAGAGAGGGAATAAAACGACCTGAATTGAACAAATGAGAACAGAAAGATGTCACCAAATAGAGTAACTAACAAAACATAGGAGAAAAAGTGGTAAACAGTAGTAAATAAAAATCATGTCAATCATAAGTCAATGTAAGTGGACTCAATTCTCCAATTAAAAGAAGTAGACTGACAGAGTGGATAAGGAAACAAAACCCAACAATATGCTGTATACAAGAAACACTTAACTCATAAAGAAACTCACAGGCTAAAAGATAAAGGATGGAAAATAATACTACATGCTCCAGCACCTCAAAAAAAATCAGGGTTAGCAATCCTGTTTGCAAACAGTCTAAACTTCAAACCAAGATTGATCAAATGAAATAAAGAAGGCCACTACATATTGATTAGGGCAAAAATTCAAGATGAAGAGGTAACACTCATAAATATGTATGCACCCAACATGGTAGCAGCTGAAGTTATAAAAGACAAAACTTAATGGACATAAAAAATCTAATATCCAATACCACAATCTTAACAGGAGACCTTAACACCCCTTTCTCTGAAAAAGATACGGCAAACACACAAAAAATTAGCAAAGAATAGCAGAACTGAATCAGAACTTGGAACAACTGGACCTAGTGGACATGCACAGAGTGTTCCACCCAACCACTTCAGAATACACATTTTTTTCAGCTGCACATGGGAAATTTTCTAAAATAGATCACATATTAGTCCACAGGTCATGCTTAAGTATATTCAAGAAAACAGAAATTATCCCATGTATATTACCTAACCACAGTGCAATGAAATTGGAAATAAATAACAAAAGAAACCATAGGAACTCCAAGATTACATGGAAATTAAACAACACTCTTCTCAGCAACCAGTGGGTTACAGATGAAATTAAACAATATCTACAATTTAATGAAAATGCAAACACAACCTATCATACTTTATGGGATGCAATGAAAGCAGTTCTTAGAGGGAAATTTATAGCTCTGAACTCACACATTAAGAAAATAGAACGGGAACAAATAAATAATCTGATGCAGCACCTAAATTGACTAGAAACAGAAGAGCAAATGGCATCCAAAGCCCAAAGACGGGAGGAAATTATAAAGACTAGAGCAGAAATTAATTCAATTGAAACAAAGAAAACAATACAAAGAATTAATGAATCAAAAAACTGGTTCTTAGCCGGGTGTGGTGGCGCACGCCTGTAATCCCAGCACTTGGGAGGCTGAGGTAGGAGGATCGGTGTGAGTTCGAGACCAGCCTGGACTACAAAAGTGAGCTCAAGGCCAGCCTGAACTGCATAGCGAGACCCTGTCTCAAAAAGACAAAAAAAAAACTGGTTCTTTGAAAGATCACATAAAACTGATAAGCCCCTAGCTAATCTCATCAAAAAAAGGAAACAAAGGATTCAAAATCAAGCAATAAGGAAAGAAAAGGGCAAAATTACTACAGACCCAGCAGAGATACAGAGGATCATAAATAGCTACGTTGAGAATCTTTACTCTTACAGAATTGAAGACACACAAGAAATGGACAAATTCCTATAAAAGTACAAATTACAAAAACTGAATCAAGAAGACACGAGAACTCTCAATAACCCAATAACAGCCGATGAAATACGACATGTAATAAAAAGCCTACCAAAAAAGAAAACTCCGGAACCTGAAAGATTCACCACTAAATTCTACACGAAATTTATAGAAGACATAATCCCAATACTCCGCAAACCCTTCAATGAAGTGAAAAAGGAAGCAATCCTTCAAAAATCATTCTTAGAGGCAAGTATTACACTGATACCAAAACCAGAGAGAGATGCAACTAAAAAAGAAAACTACAAGCCAATTTCTCTCATGAATATAGATGCAAAAAACTTCAATAAAATCCTTGTCACTAGAGGACAACAAATCATCAAGAAGATTACACACCATAACCAGGAAGGATTCATTCCAGAAATCCAAGGATGGCTCAATATACACAAATCTATAAATGCATTACATTATATCAACAGACCCAAGACCAAAAATCACATGATCATCTCAATTGATGCTGAAAAGGCCTTTGACAAAGATCAACACTCATTTATGTTCAAAGTCCTACAGAAAATTGGAACTAAGGGCCTCTACCTCAACCTGATAAAAGCCATCCATGACAATCCAACAGCTAGCATAATTCTAAATGGGGAAAAATTGAAGTCTTTTACTCTCAAATCCGGCACAAGACTAGGATGTCCTCTATCACCACTCCGATTCAATACAGTTCTCGAATCATTAACTACAGCCATTAGACAAGAAAGAGAAGTAAAAGGAATAAGAATAGGTAAAGAAGAAATAAAACTATCACTACTTGCAGATGACATGATAATCTATTTGGAAGACCCAAAAAACTCCACCAAGAAGCTACTAGAATTAATACACAAATTCAGTAGCACAGCAGTCTATAAAGTCAACACACAAAAGTCAATAGCATTCCTCTACATAGATAACACACTGAGAGAGAAATTAGAGAAGCAGTACCTTTTATGATAGCCCCGGAGAAAACGAAATACATAGGAATTAGCCTAAGGAAGTAAAAGACCTTTTCAATGAAAACCATAGTACTCTGAAAAAAGAGATCCTAGAAGATTTCAGAAAATGGAAAAATATTCCCTGCTCCTGGATAGGAAGAACCAACATTGTGAAGATGGCCATACTCCCTAAACTGTTACACAGATTTAATGTACCTCCTATCCAAGTACCATCAACATACCTTACAAACCTGGAGAAATCATCCCTAAAATTGATTTGAAACAAACAAACAAAAAAAAAGACCCAAAATTGCAAAGACAATTCTGGGTAACAAAGGTAAGGCAGGAAGCATTACAATTTCTGACCTAAAGTTATACTACAAAACTACAGTAATAAAATCAGCATGGTATTGGCCAAAAAAATATAATACCTGAGGATCAGTGGAATACATTAGAAGATACAAAAGCAGAAACAAACACACTCAGCCACCTTATCTTTCACAAAGGGGCCAAACACACTTACTGGAAGAAAGATAACCTCTTTAACCAATGGTGCTGGAAAAACTGGCTCTCTACATGCCAAAAACTAAAACTTGACCCTAGTCTATCACCATGCACTAAACTAAAGTTGAAATGGATTAAAGATCTAAATATTAAAAGAGAAACATTAAATCTCCTGGAAGAGAAAGTGGGAGAAAATCTTGAAGACATTGGGGCAGGGAAAAAATTCATGGACAAAAATCAAAATGCACGGGTTTTTTTGTTTGTTTGTTTGTTTGTTTGTTTTGCTTTGTTTTGTTTGTTTTTTTGTCTTTTTGAGACAGGGTCTCCCTATGCAGTTGAGGCTGGCCTCGAGCTCCCTTTTGTAGCCCACGCTGGTCTCGAACTCGCACCAATCCTCCTGCCTCAGCCTCCCGAGTGCTGGGATTACAGGCATGAGCCACCACGCCCAGCTAATATTTCATTTTTTTTAATTTTTCTTTTCTTGTTTCAGAACCTTTGTTTGTTTATTCACTCATTTTTTGGCCGGCTCAGCCCGCCTCGAGGGCAGGGCTGGTGCAGCATGTGGTGCCGGGGAAAAAATGCATGTTTAATACTTGAAAGCATCAACAAATGGGACCTCCTCCAGCTATGAAGTTTTTGCATGTCAAAAGAAATTATCAACAGATTAAAAAACAACATACAAATTGCGAGAAGATTTTAACTAATAAGAACTCAGACAAATATCTTCTATCTAGAATCTATAAAGAAATGAAAACCACTAGGGTCCCAAAATTCAAAGACCCAATTCAAAAGTGGGCATCTGAGATGAACACACACTTCTCAGACAAAGAAATTCAGCAAGCCTATACATGAAGAAATGCTCCACATCACTAGCCATCTGTGAAATGCAAATCAAAACAGCACTGAGATACCATCTCACCCCAGAAAGAATGGCTATCATAAAGAAATCAACCAGCAACAAATGCTGGAGAGGCTGTGGGGAAAGAGGAACCCTTCTCCACAGCTGGTGGGAACGCAGATTGGTGCAACCATTACGGAAAGCAGTGTGGAGGATCCTTACAAAACTAGAATTGGAAGTTCCCTTCAATCCAGCTATCCTCCTACTGGGAATTTTCCCAGAGGAACTGAAAACATCATAAAATAGCGATATCTGTACACCTATGTTTATAGTAGCCCAATTTGTAATAGCCAAATCTTGGAAACAACCAAAATGCCCATTATTTGAAGAATGGTTAAGTAAGATGTGGTATTTTCATACAATGGAATGTTACTCAGCTACAAAGAATGATAAGCTGGAAGACATCATATATAAATGGATGTATATTGAACATATACTTATAAGTGAAATAAACCAGACCTACATTTGTAAATATTGCATAATCTCCCTAGTATAAGAAATCTAAAGAAGAAATGAAAATGGAAAGGCATAACATAGCTGAAGGGAAATCAAAGAATTTGGAGCAACACTAAAACTATGCTTGGAATGCATGTCATTTGGGCCTTTTAGATGTGTGCTTCTTCTAGTATAAACTCAGTTACTGCTATACTCTCTCTCGAGTAAATGCTTGGTCACCAAAAAAAATTAAGAAGGGTATTCATTGAGAATAAGAGACTAGGCAAAATGCCATAGGATTGACAGGCTACAATTTTGTACATCCTTAGATTTTTAAATGCCTGTGTAATAATGTGTAACTGCTTTTATCACATTCTATATATATTTATTAAAATATCAATGATTGAGGAAAAACACCAATTTCAAGCTAAATCTAAGATGTTTGATATCCAGAAAGGCAGTGATTTTGAGGTCAATTACCTATGTTATAATGTAATAGTATCACGAAGCTTCTCTGCTGGATGGTTGAGAATGTAAATTAACACACCAAAAATAAGAGAAAAAGAAAGGCTACAAGGATAGCCATCATTTTGGCTCTAGCCCTTAAGGTCAGTGAGGACTCAGGACATAAGACAACCTGTCCTGTAACATCCTGTAACTCAGGGGTTTCCCAAAATTTCTGGTCAAGGAGATTATGGGACCTCAGAGCAAAGGGATAAATGAAATATAGTGTGCCTAGGGAGAGTCACATGGGCAGAAAAACATTCTCTCACGCTTTCACAGAGAGCAAACTGGTCAAGCAATGGCCGTGACTCATCCTGATGGCTGACACTGACAACAGTTCTACAAAGCACTGTATATGTTTCCAAAGTTAATCCTGAGTGGATTTGACTTTGGAAAATACAAATGATGAAAGTTTTGTTAGACAGGTCTTCCTTTGGCTTACACTTGATCACCCTAAAGAAAAGCCTAATTACGAGGCATGAAATGCAGAGCCAAATTAGTATGGTGAGCTTTAAGAGGCTTAAATCAACAGCCTCCAACATTGCCAGTTTCACCAGTAACCCACTGCAATTATAAAACATTGGACTATGTATTCTCCTCCCAGTTCAAAGAGAAGAAAACTTCTTCTTCT
>PVJA010023976.1:0-32393 GCA_004027025.1 Myocastor coypus | reverse complement strand
TTTCTTTACGGGTTAAATGTGTTTCTTGTATGCAGCATATTGTTGGGCTCTGTTTCCTTATCCACTCTGCAAGCCTACTTCTTTTGATTGGAGAATTGAGTCCATTTACATTGATGGTTATAATTGAAATGTATTGACTTATGGCTGACATGACTCTTATTCGCTAGTGTTTACCAATTTTTCCTCCTATTTTTAGTTGGTTACTCTATTTGGTGGGATCCTTCTGTTCTCATTTGTTGAATTCGGGTCATTTTGGTCTCTTTCTAAAATATTTGTTAGAATATTATGTAGCACTGGCTTTGATGTCATGAAATTCTTCAGCTGTTCTTTGTTTTGGAAATATTTCACTTCTCCCTCATACTTGAAGGAGAGTTTTGCCGGGTACAATAGTCTGGGCTGAAAATTGTTTTCGTGGAGGACTTGAAGCAGTCTGCTCCATGCTCTTCTTGACTTCATGGTTTGTGAAGAGAAATCTGCTGTTATTCGGATGGGTTTTCCTTTAAATGTGATCTGTTTCTTTTCTCTAGCAGCTTTTAGTATATTATTCTTCAGCTGGATTTCTGGTATCTTGACTATTATATGTCTTGGCATGTTTTTAGTTGGGCTGATGTTATTTGGGGTTCTGTAGGCTTCAGTTACCTGAATGTCTGATTGTTTTCTCAGATTTGGGAAGTTTTCTGCTATTACTTCTGCCCATTTTCTTTTTATATCATTTGTATTGACTCCTTCTTTCTCATTGATTCCCATTAATCTCACGTTGTTCATTTTCGCATCGTCTTGCAGATGATGAATTATTTTTTCCTGCATTCTGATTGTATTTAAAAGATCCTTTCTTACTCTTTCTCTGGCTGCAACTGCGTCTTCAAGGTTCAAAACTCTATCTTCATTTTCGTTCATTCGGCTCTGCCAACTTGTGATCGTGGTTTTATTTTCTTGTGTATCTCTTTGAAACTGTTTCATGCGATCTATGTCTTTCCTATATTGCTCCATCAGGGAGTCCATCATTTTTCTATTCTCCTCTAATTTTTTATCGATGTCTTCTTTAATAGTATTGAAGTCTGTCATTATGGTTATTCTTTCTCTCTCTAATACAGAGATTATTTCTGTTCTGTTCTCCTTTCTACTTTTGTATAGTTGTTCCCCTACTTGGGATGCTATTGATTTAGGCATGTCTTTGTCAACCTTAGATATTATTTCTGCTCTGATGTCCTCTATACGTTTCTCCAGCCGTTTTTCCACTTCATGTATTTCTTTTTTTACTTCAGATGTTATCTGTGATCTCAGTTGCTCTATAAGTTTCTGCACTTGTGTGTCTGCCTCAGATGCTACCAATTCAGAGGTTTCATCTGTATAATTCTCGTTTTCTTCCATGATAGTGTCTTCTGTATTTAGTTTGGGTGGACACGGGTCCTGAGATTGCCTCCTACTCCTTGTTGTTATCATTTTGTATGGAAGCGACCTCTGCACTTTGGTGGTGTTATGCTGTGTCTATGGGCGTTTGGTCTGGAGACTCCAAGGTGGTTCTTCTACAGAGGTTCCTGACTCTTGTGTTGGAGCTCTGGCTGCTAGCTTTTGTGACTCCTGGCGGATGTGGTCTGTAGGTGGAGGTGGAGCTTTGGGATTGAGTAGTCCTGGTAGGCTCATGGACCAGATCGGTTGCCAAACGGGCTATTTAATGGGTTTAGTGCTGGAGCTTGGGCTGGAGGGTTTAAAAAAAGGGGGGGCGGGGCGGGGAAAGGGAAGGCAGGCCAAGTATCCTGACCCAGCTGGCGCGCAGGCTCAGCTCCCAGCGGTGCGATTTGGGTCTGGGCTGGAACAGGAAGTTAGTCGCGGGAACGCAGAGGCGGGGCAGAGGGGCTCAGGGAGCTTACCTGCCGCGGGAGCGCAGGCTTGGCTCCCAATAGTGTGATTTGTGTCTGGGCTGGAACAGGAAGTTAGTCGCGGGAACGCAGAAGCGGGGCAGAGGGGTTCAGGGAGCTTACCTGCGGTGGGTGCGCATGCTCAGCTCCCAGCGGTGCGATTTGGGTCTGGGCTGGAAAAGGAAGTTAGTCGCGGGAACGCAGAAGCGGGGCAGAGGGGCACAGGGCGCTTACCCACGGCGGGTGTGCAGGCTCAGCTCCCAGCGGTGCGATTTGGGTCTGGGCTCGAAGAAGAAGTTAGTCGTGGGAACACAGAAGAGGGGCAGAGAGGCCTCCACTTCTTTTTATAAAAGCTTACTTTTCATTTTTCCTTCTATTCTCTTTTCTTATCTCCTCCTTTCTTTACCCCCGCCTCCCTTCATTATTCCCCTTCACATTTGAACATTTTCTTCCCACTTCCCAAATATCTATCATATACATTTAGGCCCTTGTTTATACTTTGTTTCCCATGAACTTCTTCAGGTGTTCTTTGTCATGCAAGTGTCTTATTTCTCCATCAATTCCAAAAGATAGCTTTATGAGGTGCATCAACATGGCTTAAAGTTTTCTCTCAGGACTTACAATACCTCACTCCAAGCCCTCTTTGACTTGAGGGTTTGTGTGGGATGTCTACAGTACTTCTGATGGGCTTCCCTTTATAAGTAATGTTTTCCCTTTTCTCTAACAGCTTTTAGTATTCTGTTCTTGTATTGAATTTCTGGAATCTTGACTGTTATATGGCTAATCAGAGTTCTGTATGCCTCACTTATTTGTATGTAAAATTCTTTTTCCATACTTTGGAACTTTTGTGCCATTACTCCTGTGAACAGACTTTTTAAATGTTATTTTTGGCTGTTTCCTGTGTTTTCATTGATTCTGATGAATCTTATTTTCATTGTATGATTTAGTGGCTGTTAGACTGATTGTGTGTGTGTGTGTGTGTGTGTGGTTACTTGCTAGTTGTAAGAAATCTGTGTCATGATTGCTAACAGTAAGCCTGTGTTCTGTCCACAGTTTTGGAAAATCCTAGTACATATACTTACAGTGGACCTTTTGATCTGGATATCTGAATCTGTTTGGTGAAATCTGTTTCTTCCCTATGTTGGGCTTTCATGGTTTCCATCATTTTCCTAAGCACCTCCATTTCAAAAGATCCATATCTGCTCCAGAGTGACCAACCATGTCTTTGATGATGGTCACCACCTCTGTGTTTCTGATTTTTTTCTGGAGTCTCGTTCATCGGCTGTGTTACTTCCACTGCCACCACTTCAGAGAATTCAGCTGGGTGGCTTTTGGATGGCTCCACCTCATTCTTCCCTGGGTTTGCCTTTGGTGAGCTAGATGTCTTCTGTTACATATTGCTTCCATTTCGTCTCACTTTCTTTCTTTTTTCCTTTCTGTCCTTCTTAGCTTAATTTCTGGGTTGATGCTTGTAAATTGCTTACAGAAGGCAACTTTATTGCTAGAGATGAGAGAACCCTTAGGAAATGGCTATTTCTCAGGTATATCTTCCAGGTAGAGCTAGCTTTTGGCTTTGAGTCTGTTGCAAAATCCTACCTTCTCAATTTATTGGGGATGAGAAGTTGCTGCCTGTTTGGCCTTGCCCCTGGTTCTTTGGCACTGGTCCATAGTATTGTTTATTACCCTCAGGCAATCTCAGCTTGGCACACCAGGAAGAACAAATGATTAAACAGTTTTGTCACCTTGGCTGTAGTAATATAATCAATGATAACAATAGCACCAAACAGTCTAGAAAATGACAGACTGCAATAACTATTAATTTGTCACTTTTAACCATATAAGCTAGATTTGTGGTTATATAACAAAATCTTAAACCAAAAACTTGTATGCAGTAAATATGTCCTCAGTGCAGTAATTTTACCATGAGGAGAGATAATTTAAATGGCTTCAAGGGAAAAAAGGAGAGAAATAGCAGAACATGAGGAGGTTAGAAGCAAAGATAGGGAAAGGTGTGTAAGCTTTGGGAAACTGGTGAAAAAGATAGGAAAGACAGGAAGAAACAACAAGACTAGAACAATAACAATAAAAGGTAGAAATAATGTTCACACTCATATAAAAACAAAAAAAAATGAACAAATCTGATACACTTCAGAATTGTAGCTCTGCTCTCACTGGCAGACAGAGGAGGCAGACAGAGCCCAGCTCCATGTGGATCCATCCCAACCAGCCAGGTGTAGATCTACAACAAGGCAGTGGATGGACCTAGTAAGCTGCACCTTCAGCTCCACCAGCGTTCAGGCTGGTTTCTGGCCATGGGGCTGGACCCTGCTTTGTTCAACCTGCAGCACTCTATGTGCCTCTTGCTGGCTTGGGCTGAGCTCCTGGAGCTCCCGCTGACTTGAATTTGGTTCCCGCTCATCAGCTCACTGGAATCACAAGATGAAACCAATGCACAGCCGCTGATTTCTGAGTTTGGTTGGCCTCTCTGCAATATGGCAGCCCGTGAAGCATCCTGTCCTTGGGGGACATCTGAACCTGAATAAGTCTCCAGCCACTGCAGTCTGCTGCTCAATGCCACTGGTGTGTTTCACCATGGAGGCCTCTGGGGTCCCCAGAAATCACTGTGCATCTGCAGGTTTGAGGTCAGAAAGGCTGTTTCTCTGCTGCTCACCACAGTGCCATCTTCCCACAAGTCTTTTAACCATTCTAAGCGCATGCATCCCGCCACATAGTCTCTTCTATACGTTACTCTCGGCCCATGATCACCATCCATCTCCAGAACTTTTTCATTTCCCCAAACAGAAACTCTGACCCCCATTAAACAGAAACTCCCCTGCCTCATCCCTAGTCTCTGAATGCCACCAGTCTGCTCTGTGTCTCTGAGTGTGAGTAACCTAGGTACCTCAGGTAGAATTACAGAGATTGTCCTATTGGGAACTCGTTATTTCATTTAGCAAAATGTCTTCAAATTCACTTGGGCTATAACCTGTGTTGACTTTTCCTCCCTTCCATTTTCTTCCTGGACTCTCTTTCCTGGCCAGAAAGAACTCTCAAGTTATCAGTGGAGCAGAAGGCATAGGAGACAGCCACGTGGGGACTGTGGAACCTCCCCCAACTCTTGCCCTCTTTTGTGTCTTGCATATGATCTTTGTTTAAGCCACAGTGGCTGCCCACATTCATTTCCACACAAGCCTGGCCCTGGGCCTGTGAAGGATCCACCCTGTGGCCATGCCGTGAATCTCTAGGCCTCATGATATTCCCATGAGGAAGGCAAGGAATAACAAAGTCGCATACAAAGCTATGTTCTTTTTTATTTTTATTACTTTTAATAAGAAATTACAAGGTGACAGTTTCAAAACATGTTAGTAGCATATTCACAATAATTGATAAAATGCACATTGTTATCCACATTTTAGCTATGCAGGGCACAAGGTGTACACATGATAAATTTTCTAATGGTTTACAAAGCTATTTTCACAAGAAGGCCCAGCATAGCAACATCCAGCAAGTTCATCCCACACCCTGACATTTTACTCATAAAGTCAATTGCAAACATGCAGGAAAAAGATCTGACGAGGAGTTAACTACAAGGATCCAAAAATAGTGAGAAAGGGAAATAAAACTTTGTGGAGGTATAAATTGGCTACTTAAAAGCCTAAGATTAGGACAAAGTTGGGGAGCACTGATGAAGACAGGATCTCTGTTTGAAGAAAGGTGAAGGCTTTCTGCACTGCTTTCAGGCCATCCCTGGGCCTTCTTGTGGCCTGACAGTGACTGATTAGAAAATTAACATCAAGATGGCAGGTATCATGAATCTATGCTCCTCCAAGGACCAGAACAAGGAGAAGCCCTTGGAATTCAGCCTGCTTGTTTTTTAAGTGTTGTTTGAGCACTTGGCACACCCTGGGATGAGAAACTGGCTCAGTGCCCTGGGAGTTCACCATCACCTGCCAAGGAGACAATGGCAGCAGTCATAGCCAATGGCACGTGGGCATCTGTGCGCCAGGTGCTGCTGTAAGCAACTTACAAACAAACACTCACCCCACAGCAAGCACTGTTGTCTCTGTCCCTCCCACGTGAAGTGGTAGGTCCAAGAAGAGGAGCTCTGCTAGCTGGAACAGGCCAGGAAAACTGAATGGGACTACCTAGTACCAAATGGAAGGGCCCTCTGGGTGTCACTGAGGTTTCTGAACCTGAGTGACATGGCGGTATCAGAGTCTGTTTCCAGGAGAATGCAAGGTTATTTTAACTAATAAGGAAGGATGAAGAATAGAGCTGCTTTGCTATGTTGTGAATCCTGAGACCTAGGTGTGTTGGCTAAGCTTGCCACCTCACCTAAGAACCAAACAGGAGAGACTCCTTTAGTACCTGTACATGAATACTATAGTCCCCTCTGTGTCCTAAGGAACCACAAATCCCTACTGCTTTCATTGCCCCTGCCATGGAGAGAGAGAGAGAGAGAGGCACCAAATCATGAGAGCATTGGACAGGTCAGGAAGTTTTAGGAGAGTACTTTCAAATGCCAACCTCGTCAGCCTCTGTCTTTTCATGACCCACAGGGTACCATCAAGAGTCACTGTCTCTACTCTGGAGGAGCCACAGTCTCTGGTACTGCAGTAATAAATAGCTCCTTCATTGCAATACCTTTTAACAGTGACACAGTTCCAAAGCAGAGAGCAAGAGACAAGAGAATCCGAGCCAAACCTCGTCACCACCACCTAAGGTCCTGCTAGCAATAGCCAGCAGCATGGGTCTACTGACACACCACTGAACAAAGCATCTCCCAGAACGCTGTGAAGGATCTATAATCCCACTGTGGCTGGGAACCATAACCCAGCCTGTGACCAGGCTGATGTGCACAGGGGGCTTTCTGTACTGAGAAGGTCATTTGACTAGATGGCCATGCAGGAGGCTTGGTTCATACTCTGGAGTGCTTTCCTGACCCTTCAGGAAGGAACTCTGCTGGGTTAGGAGGCTGGCCTCTTTCCCCATGTTCTCACCGTCTCTCCTCCCTTTTGGCAGGTGGGTGGCAGGCCCATGGAGCCCCTGCTCAGCAACCTGTGAGAAGGGCATCCAGCATCGGGAGGTGACCTGCGTGTACCAGCTACAGAATGGCACTCATGTGGCTACACGCCCCCTCTACTGCCCAGGTCCCCGACCAACACCAGTGCAGAGCTGCGAGGGCCAAGACTGCCTGTCCATCTGGGAGGCGTCTGAGTGGTCACAGGTGGGTGCCTGAACTGCTTGCTGCTTGTGCCAAGGCCCTCTGAGCCTTGAGTACGGGGACTCCAGAACAATACACTCTCCTCCATGATATCCGATGTATCCCCCATCCAGTATCACAGTCCTAACCCATGGATGTGTTTCAGCTAACACTTTCTTAAATCCCGTCTGTGATAACTACATAGCTCACACACACACACACACACACGCACACATTTTTGATGATGCATACCTTGGCACCACAGTAAAAATACTATCTGTTCTATCTCTTATGAATATTCTCACCTATAGTTAGACCCTGACTTGCTTTTTAGTCCTCCTCTGAGCATGTTTGCACTGTGGGGTGGTCAAGCTGGGCAAGTTGGTTTCAAAGATATCCTTTTAATGCCACAGCTGAGAATCAGATGCTGGAAGGGACAGCCTTTGGTATGCAGGTCAAAGGTACAAATCTCACACCGTGAAACATTTTGGAAAGACATCAACTAAGCCTTCAGTTTTAACTTTTAAGGCTAGCTTTTTATGTTTGGTGATGTTGTTCCTGTGGCTTTGTATTGACTTTACCTTAATGATCTTGATTGTTTGGCTATAAAACAAACAGAAAAATCAGTAAATAAATAGCAGGTTTTCCTCAAGTCTTCCACCAAAAGTGGTCTAGGAAACTCAGAGAGGCTAGATCCAAGACACTCTTCAGTGTGGAAAATATTTTTTAAGTTCCCTCTGATTGCCAAACGGTCAGAATTATTTTCAATAAGAAAGCATTTAGTCCATTTTTAATGAACGAGCTATGCACCTTTGGTTGCTCCTGAAACCTGTTTAATTTCTAGAAAGATCTTGACATGCAACAAATTTAGAAATCTGGGTCCTTAGCCTCTTCATGATATCTGAAGAAGAGATAACAACTGAATTATTTCTTCTTCTCCTTCTTCTCCTTCTCTTTCTTCTCTTTCTCCTTCTTTACATAGACTTAGGATTGCAAGTTTAACATACCGGTAATGTTTCTTTTATACTTGATCAGAGAGAGGACTACAGCCACAGTTTCTCTGCTACTGTGCATCAGAACCCTGGGGTCTTGGTCACCTGCTAATGACCCGCAAGAGATACACACTTTCATCTGAACCAAACTATAAACATTCCATGCAGACATTGGGGGGCTGGGAGGGTCTCTTTACCAAAAGAACCAAGCCTGAAATTATTAGTTATTAGAGTACTGAAGAACACCATATTTGGAAAATATGAGGCCAGCAGTGGGCACTCCTTGAAGCCCTTCTGCTGTGACCATGTTCACTTGCATGTCTAATCCTGGTCCTGAGCTAGCATCTTGCTTGTGCTCATCCTGACCCAGCTGCCCCGGCTCAGCCAAACACTGCTTTCTTAATGTGTATTAAATCATTCCCCATGTGATGCTTGTGAAGCTAGGATTTCTATCCCTTCACCAGGGGCTGAAGCCGTGCCAGCCCACTGCTGGTAGCTGGGTCTAATCTGTCAATGTGGTGGCTTTCATTCAGCCATCACCACCAATCGCTCACTACCTATACACCTCAGAGTCTCTTAGGAGGAGGATTGAGTATGTCGAAGAGAGGAAGAGCTATGGTAAGCTCTGTCCGTCCTGGACTTTGTGGGCCCATCCTGATCAGATACAAAGAGAGAAATTGAGAGAGGCCCTTCCAAGCCCCTTCCCAACAGCCTCAGCCCTGTGCACCTGCCACTTCTGCACCAGTCGTCTTTGTCCCCTGGCTCTCCTTGCTGCTTAGGGCATGGCAGTCTTAAGTGCTCAAGGAGTTTGCATGCCATCTGTCACCCCCTAGATCCTGCCTGTGTGCCCTCTACACCCTTAAAGTGAGCAGACTGCCACCAGGCATGTTCCTCTGTTTCCGGTCTTGGCGTCCACACTAAGTCACCTGCAGGCACTGTCTGAGCAGTGGCCACCTGTCTTACATGAAAGTCACTGTGGCTTTTGTCTCCCTCCTTTTCCCCAATCATGGTCTTTGCCATGTGTGCCCGCTGTGTGTCCTCAGACCTCACCATGCTCCAGCTGGCCCCTGTCCCCAGTTCCTCATTTGCCCCTTGAATTTCTGACTTTCACTGTCGCATGGACCTGAAGACTGGTGCTAAACTCCACTGTCCTAGATCAAACTTCTAGGCACCCCGAGTTCCTCCCAAGTCCTGACTCCTGTCTCCCCTTCACAGGCCATCTGGCTGGAGTCTCAGCTGGGACTGCACATAAGATTCTCAAGACCCTGAGCTTTAATCCACAATAGGGACATCAATGGTTACTGATGGATTTGAAAAGACGCAGGCAGAATTAAACACCCACGTGGTGTCTTGCAGTGCTCTGCCAGCTGTGGCGAGGGGACACAGAAGCGAACAGTGACTTGCACCAACTCCCAGGGGAAATGCGACGCAGCCACGAGGCCGAAAGATGAGGAGCCCTGCGAAGACTATTCCGGCTGCTACGAGTGGAAGACAGGGGATTGGTCTAAGGTGAGAACCCTGTGCCACATTCTTCTGGGTGGTCTCCACCTAGCCAGGTAAATTTGCTTCCCCAGTACAACACCCCCCTAGGGACCCCACCTGTGTCCCGCCTGCCCCACAGCTGCAGAGGCGCTGGCCCCTGGAGCTCACAGGAGCATGCCACTGCTTTGCGTGCATTTTGCAGAAAGCAAGATGCAGCCGGAAGCCTGGGGTTGGTGCTGTTTTGCTGCTCTGGCTATATCAGCAGCACACTTGCAGTGCCATAGCACCCTGCTAGGGGCCTGGTTTCCCAGGCCTGTGTCACAAGCGCCTTGTGAACATGTGGGAGCCTGGGCATGGCAGACAAATGGGGGCACTTGAGCAGAGCTTGCCTCGATTCTCTCCCAGGATGCTTGGACAGGGGCCTGGAGGATATAGGGGATGTCACAGAGCTGTGGGCTCAGCACCAGCAGGGCAAGGAAGGTTCAACAGCAGCCCAACACTTTTCAGAGTTAAGGAATCCTTTGCTTTGGAGCTGTTCTCTTATTGATTTCCCTGGTAGCTGTGAATGATTTCTATTTGCTGCAGACTGAGATCAGCATAAGTCTCGTCACACAAAAAAAAAATTCAAGGTCCAATGAAAGTGGAGACAGTGTTTGTGTTTCCTTATGGTCTTAGCAACTGGAAATCTTGCCTAATCCCCCTGGCTCTGGGCTTGCCAGACAGTGACCGAGGGCCACTGGTGTTTGCTTGGCTCCTATGCTTATCTCAAACATTATAGAAGGAACTGCCAACACTTAAAAATTGGAAAATTTGCACCCACACATTTGGAATTGGGCTTACTTGTGAGAATCTGGCAACGCAGCCCAGGTGAGAGATTTGGTTTTGGCCCCTACTTCATGGAAGGAAGAATGCGTTGTGCACTGGAACACGATCCCATCAGATTCAGACCCTCGAGGAAATCCCATTCCCCTCGGTCCAACACAGAATGCAAAGGCCCTACCAACCCTCTGAGGCAAAGCAGCCCAGGTGCTCGGGTCCCAGCCTGCCTGTTGTCCTGAAGTGCAGCCTCTGAACGGCAGTGAACATGGAGAAGGCCAGCTTGTAACGGACGACACTGGGACACATTGTCTGTCCTCTGTCCATTCAGCCCAGCTTGGAAGCTATTGAGCTGCTTGCAGGAGCACAGAGAGACTTCTGTCACCAGGGGAAGCTGTGGCGTCTCCCTGAAAATCAGCTCTCCTCACGTGGGCTGTGGTGCCGTGGAGTGAGCCCACTCTTGGGTAGGGTGCAGGCCAGCTGTGCCCTGCCACAGGTGCAGTCCCTTGACAAGCACCCATGGAAGAGGCATGGAACTCCACTCCCATCATCCTGAGCAGACAAAGCCCAAGCCCTTGATGAGGGCCCTGCAGGAGCCATGGCCTTCGTGTCGCCTCCAGCCACGGTGGAGGAAATCGCTCCTGCTGTGCTGCTTACACACTGACCTGAAGCTGCCTTCCCTCCGGGCATAGTAGCTTTGTCCAGAAAGCAGTGCAGGTCCCATTCGGCCCCACCAAACATCGGGCCTGGGTGCCCAACCTCAGGGTGGCGCACTTAGGCTGGAGAAGATCCCGTTGCTTCCTGGAGTCATGTGATTAAAAGTTGAAATGCTTCAGGCTCCACTGCAAGCCTTTCATTCATTACCACTGAAGCATGGATTCTTCCCCTGAGAAATCAGTTCCTGCAGAGGGATCTAATGGGTGGTGTTTGAAGGAAACGCTAGGTGCTCTGTGGGAAGACTTTGGTGCACCCAGTGCTCAGAAGATCAAAGTGCCCTGTGACTTCCTGCCACAGTGGCTAGACTGGTAGCAAGTTCCTCTCCAACTGAACCCGTTTTCTTTCTGCCTGGGATGTGGGAGTTACAGCACCCCCAGAGGCCATCAGATGACATATCTGCCTACCAGGAGTCCTTGGAGGACAGCAGGGAGAGACCATGTCTGCTCAGGTCTACATGGATGCCCTGTCCATGCACTCCTCAGACACTTGACTGTTAAAAGCTTCTCTGTGTCCTGGGTAGGAGATGAGACCCATGATTTAGCCTTGAGCCAACCTGTGTCACCTGAGGGCTACTTACAAAATGCTCATCAGCCCTGATGCCATTTCCCCAGCCTGCAGTTGCCTCCATGGGACCTGGCTGCCCAGGTGGGACCCTGCTGGCTGTGGGCTTCTGACCACATCTCTGGGATTCAGTAAGCACTTTCTGAGCTATTGTCAGCCATACAAAACCTTGCATTGGACCATAGTGGGATCTCTGGAGCTGGAGAGGGGACAGTATGCACCCAGGACACGGGCCAGGCTGCACTCCTACAGCGGGGGTCAGCACTGTGGGATAACCTCAAGGGTCCCCACAGTGGAGGGTAGCACCTCCTTTTGTGAGGATCTCTGACACTGGCCTGTGACCTCTGCCACTGTTTTAGAATCTAAAAGTACTTTCAGTGATCTCAGTCCTCATAATTGTCAACCCCATCTTATAGATGAGGAATGCAGGGCTCAGAGTGACCATGAGGGCTTTTCCCCAAGATCACCAACTAAAAAGCAACAGGGGTGAATCTAGTCCCTGCCTTTTGTATTGTAACCCATCTTTCTTTCCATGCACCATCATCTCAGAAGCTTAGATTCCTAATTTGAAACAAGGAGCTGAGCTGTAGGGTAACTTCAGCTCTGAGAATCAAAGGTGCATGCTTGTTAAAATCAAGGATCTTTATGGTCTCTAGTTTACCACTCCCATAAAAATCTGCTTCCCTCACGGAAGCAGGTTTTCAATAGCATCAGTCTTTAACAGCTTAGCATAAATCTGTCATGTGAGACCTTACACACTCATTAAGCCTCACTTGAACTATGAAATTAAAAATTCAGTCCTTACTAAAGGAAACATGAGGCGAAGAGTAACTCTGGGCAACTTCAGGGATCTTGAGCCATCTTCTGTCACATGGGAAGCCCTTTTATTGTGACAGAGATAAGCAGATCTTCCACTGGGTACTAGTCATGGGAATCCAGTGCTTTTGTGGGCGGGGCAAGAGGTAGGGATGGATACCCTGGGCGTTAAATGCTCCCTGTGATCAGCAGGTTAGAGGACTGTCTGAGGCCCAGTGTCTGCCCAGTTGAGAGCGGCAAGCTTAGCAGAGAGCAGCAGCATCCCCAGAAGTTGCCCGGGAAGCCCTGTCACAGCCCCGCAGAGGCTCATGGGCTGCACGGGTGACCTGTACCAGTGGTTCTTGCAACTATTCTCTGGGGGATGAGAAGGCAGAGAGGACACATGCTGTCATCCTGCTCCTCAGCGTAAGTTCTCCCACTGCCCATGCCTGGCCATGAACCAGGGAGGCCCTGGTCCCTGAGTGCACTTCTTGTGCCACACACATTGGTGAGGGTCTTAGTTACTTTTTACTCATCGCTGGGACAAATACCAGACACTCAAAATGAAGGAAGCAAACGTTTATTTAGCTCACAGTTTGTGGAGGTTTCAGTTGATACTCTGCTGGCTCCAACACAGCAGAAAACAATGAAGAGCAAAGGAGCAATAGTCATGGCATCTATCAAGCCTCTCTCTTCCAAATTCTGTGCCGACGCAGAGCTTCTCTAAAGTGGCATGGCTGCGAAGATCAAGCTCCTCCAAAGCCAAGGACTTCTCCAAGGAAGCCAGGCAGGGCTGGGTCAGGCAGGAGGCAGCCAGAGCAGAGCCAGGCTGGGCTCATCTGCTCAAAGTTTTCCTGAACTCTTTTTATACACTTTTTGTGCTGAGTCACTCTGGGGTGGCCCATCTGGCCCTAGAGTGGGACCAATCACATACCAGGGCAGGCCCTCCACATCCTACAGGATGGGGCCCCCACAGCCCGGACACAGCCCAGCCCATACAGCCAAGCTTCCTCAAGTTGACACAATGTATCAACTACCACAGTGAGCATGATGCAAAAACCAGCAGCAGGCAGCAAAATTTACGAGGACTCTGCGCTGGCCTCATCTGCGCTGGCCTCATCTAACTTTGTCTGGTGCCCTCCCGGCTCTGTGGAGCCCTAGGCCCCATGGTGGGCCAACAGATGAGTGAACGATTCCCCATGTAACCTTTGCCCCAGTGCATAGCATATAGAAAATGTCAGTGTGTGTGTGTGTGTGTACTTCCCACCTCAGAGCTAGCATGAGCAGTGCAGGGGTGTTCGTTATTGTTGAGACCTGGTATTTCAAGTTTCAACAGCTTCTGTCTGAGGTTTTCATGGCTTATGCCAAGTCTGGGAGGAAAATGTGTCAAAAATGCCTTTGAAGAGGTTTTGACATTTCACCAGCAAAGCACCTTCCAGACACAAATAGCAACTGGAGTGTCTGTCGGGATCCTCCCCGACGCCCACCCTCTTGTTGTTCAGGAAGGGCTCCAGAGGCCGTGGGTGGTTCACTCATGCACAGGGAGTCCATTCCCCCACCTCACTGATGACCAACGCAGCCACAGACCCCTGCCTCAATGCGGGGCAGCTCTGACCTGAACCCACTGAGCTAGAAGCAGTTCTCATGGTTGGGTCTTCTTCTTAAGAGTTTCAGTCTTCTGTAGCGGAGCCTGTAAACACTGAACTGGACTCAAGTGTAATTTAAGCCATAATCAGAGCTGTGAGAAGTGAGGTTAAGGGCCCCTACAGGATAGAGGAGTCTCACCACTTCCTTCCCACCCAAGAAGGGCCGGCAAATGGACCCAGGACTCCAGTGTCACCAGCCAGGGCATTCAAGGTGCCCACTAGGTGTTGTGATAGAAGGAGCATGTAGCGTGGCTGTCTGTCAAAGAGCCTGAATTTGTGGTGACTTTATGGCTGCTTCCATGTTTGTCCCCCTTAGCCGAGTCTCAGGAAGCCCCATGAATGTTGATGGAATGAGCTGCTTGAAAAAGTGCCCCTCCTGGAGTGCTATAAACAGGACCAGATATATTTTTATAGATCTGTTTGCTCAGATTGTAAAAGCTTGAAAAATGGCTCCACAGAGATGCTTGGGGCAAGAGCCAATGCTATCAAGAGACGCTGAGGTCTCCTGGACAGAAAGGCCGACAGAGATGGAATCCACCACCTGCATCTGCGTCATCCTTAACACTGGCAGCTGGGGGTTTAGGAAGTGAGGGCACTGTGCCCGAGCATCCCTGTTAGCCTCTCTGGAATCATGCCTGTCTGCAGGGCTCCTGTGACAGCACAGACAGCATCACAGCCTAGAAGGCTAAGGAGGACACTGGGCAGCAGGTGTCCCTCCCAGGCTTCAGGGCCCCCCTGACCAGCTCTCTTCAGTCTTGGCTTTGCTTCTGTTGATAACAGTAATTCCATAACTGTTGAGGCCCACAGTTTCCCAGCCCCCTGCTAGACTCGATTCCATGCTGTGCCTACGCATGGAAAGGCCTTCAAGGAGGCGTTTATCATCCTTATGTTTCAAAGACACGGAGGCGCCCGGGTTAGTCACTGGCTTGGGTCTCACGGTCTGCGAGCAGGCTGCAGGCTCTCAGTGGGCCCACCTCCCACCACCACGCCCCACGGTCTCCTCCAGCAGCTCTGTCAGCAAACCCCTGATCAGGAGGGTGTGTTATGTGTGGGTTTTATGCCCGGGGTGGGCTGGCTACCTGCTCAAATGAAAGTGCAGAGAGCACAGAAGGTGGCCCAAAGCCACTTACACCAAAGGGTTGTGGGCAGACTCCTCTGTTTTTATTTGTAACAGCATGAAAAACCCTTGCCATTGAATACACAAAAAGGAGAGTGAGTCCTCGGAACCATATATAAAGACACACTCAGTTGTTTCAGTGTAGCTTTTCTGGTTTCTTACATAGGTACCCCCTACATCTTCATTAACTAGAATGGACAGCTTCTAAGCGTGACGCTTTGCCCCCCATATGTGCTCGCAGCAGCATCCTCAGCTCCCGAGTAGCTAAGATGCATGGACATCTTACATCTATAGAACTTCCCCCAAGTAAAGTAAAGCCATCCACAGCGCCCCCAGGAGTCCAGGTAGAAGACAGCAAGGTCTGATCTTACACATTTCATACCACGGTGCCAGCCCCACAGGACCCTCACGCCTGCCTTACCTAGCCTGCCTTATCAGATTGCTGGCTTAATGTACATTAAGCTTGTACATGTACCTTGCCGCTTCCTTCCTGCCTAGGAAGGGCCAGAAGATGGACCCAGAACTCCAATGTCACCAGCCAGGGCATTCAAGGTGCCCCCTAGGTGTTGTGGTACAAGGGGCATATAGTTGGGCTGTTGGTCAGAGAGCCTGAGTTTGTGATGACTTTATGGCTGCTTCCATGTTTGTCTCCTTGAGACCAGACTTCTGTCCCTGCTAAAGGGTGTGGAAATGGCCTTCCGTGAGCTCAGGGGCAGCTCTTTGTTACAGACTGGAAAGTCAAGCAAGTGGCACAAGCCAGGGGAGCTAACGAGTCAGTTGTGGAGCTGGGCACACATGGCCTGGCATTTTGGCCTCCGCGCTCCCTCCCATGTCAGGCTGTGGGATCCGGCAGCTGAGCCAGTGTCTCCTGCCATGCACACCTGACCTTAGGCAGCTCCTGACATCTCCCAAGCTCAATGGCCAGTATCAGCCTCAGGATGACACCCTGTCGTGGACTCCTCTGGGGGAGCCCAGGGGAAGCTGAGCCAGCACTTGCATGGCTGTGAGGGAGACCTCTGAGTGCCAGCCTTTCCCTCAGCCCCAGGGCCAGTGAATGAGACAGAGCTTTCAGAGGAGATGCGTGCAGAAGGTTGCACTCCATGTCTACGCTGTACAGCCAGTGCCTGCCTCACAGACAGCCCGGGTGAGAACCGTCGCAGGTATACTGTGTAAGACTTACATTGCTGGATTCTGGACAAATCTAACTTAGGGATGTGCTCTCAAAATGGGATTCCTAGTGGGGTGTGGTAGTGCAGGCCCATAATCCCAGCACTCAGGAGGCTCAGGCAAAAGGATCTTTGTCCTCGAGATCTGCCTGTGCTACTAAGTAAGCCAAGGCCAGCCTGAGCTGCATAGTGAGACCCTGTCTCAAAAAGACTTAAACAAAAAACAAACAAATGAAAGAATGGAATTCCTTTGCAAGTAAGATATTTACACTGTAGTCAGTTTCCCACTTGGTTGTTTTTGGTTTCTTTGAGATAGGATCTCACTCTGTAGCCCAGGTTTTCCTGGACTTCCAGTCGTATCCCTGGTCGGCCTCAAACTCACAGGGGTCCTCCTGCCTCGGCCTTCTGCAGGCTGGGATTACAGACATTTGCCACCATGCTCAGCTGCACTTGTGCTGATAGACCCAAAGGACTAAGCCCTGGCACCAGGGGGCCACACACACATTGATTACACTGCAGAAGAGATGGGAACCTTCCCTGGCCCTCACATAGCTCCGCAGCACAGGGGCCTCTGCCTGTCTGATCCCAGCTGCGGGGGCCTGGTCAGGTGATGTGGAGGATGAGATAGGCCTAAGAGCTGCTCCCTCTCCGCAGAGACAGGTAAGACCCAGCCTCGCCTCTTCAGCCTGTGCTTGCGCCTGTGCACCCTGTCTCCAGGCATAGACGGCAGCACCTCCCCCTCCTTTTTAGGTGTCTCAACACCTGATTGATCCCCACTGGATCCATAATGAGCCCAGGGGAAGTCTTTCAGGTGAGGGACATTTTCCCATGCAGGGCAAAGACTGCAAAATAACGGGGAGTATTTCTCAACCCCACCTCTGAGTGGGGAGAGGCTCTGTTCTGATGTCAAGCGACTTAACTTTTTAAAGAAAAATTTTGAATGAAAATCTCTGTTGCATATATCCAAGCACACAGGTCACCTCCATATAATAAATGCGGTAGCTGGAGCCACAGCTGGATGTCATTGTGGCTCAAGCACTCACATCTGTAGATAGGAACCTACTTCACAGGAAGAGAGCGCCTAGCATTTTTCAGTGGACGCTGGGCAAAGACTCAGTTTATGCCAGGGGCTCATGGCTCCAGCCACCCATTACAGCCACCTGGAGAATGTTAGAAGATAGTGTCCACGCGCCTCGCACCTCCAGCCTGAGACTATGGGATTTTTTAAAGCTCACCTGCTAATGGCCTACAGCAGATGCTTGCTTCCTCTAAGATAGATGTCCACTCCCATCCCCCAGGCCAATACTGTTACAGCACCCATCGCAAGTACAAGTCTCTCCAAACTCAGCACCCCTGGAACTTCTGGTCATGGTGGTGCCAACTTCTGGGGTCCAGGATGGAACCCAGAAATCTGCTCCCATAATGCATGATCAACTCTGGAGCCCATGAGCCCCCTGCAGTGGCTTTGTGGGAGATGGAGCCAGCTGAGTGGCAGAAACTGAAGTTTGCTTCACCTGGCGGGCCCCTGGGCAGCCCCGTGCTGGTTTGAACATGCTGGGCCCCCAGGGAGCTATTTGTGCGTTTCCCACCTCCCTGTGATTTGAAAATTGGTTTCCCTTCAGAGAAGCTTTACTTCAGGCTGTTTATCTTTCTGAAGTGAAAACTGATTGTGAGCCTGCTTGTTAGACAAACAAATAGAGATTGGCTTCTCACAGACAAGGAGGAGATGGTGCCGACCTTGGGCATGATAGCACCAGCAGCATCTCCGGTAGCTACACACCCACACACATGCACACCCCAGAAGGCCACTCCTCCAGCACAAGCTGTGGCCCTGCTCCAGGAGGAGGACAGAGGGAATCACCACACGCAGTGTTCCTAGGACCAGCCTGCTCACTCTCTGCCTCAGGTGCAGTTATTAACTCCAGCTGGGCCGGTGCTCTGTGGCTGGCACTGTAGCAGAGTTTGCAGAGTGCTCTCAGAACCCCATAAATCAGGAGTTATGGGGACACTGGGGACACCAGATGGAGGAAGTAAGGGTGTGGATTTGGGCCCCTGCCTGGAAACAGACCAGTTTAGTGGAGAATGGTTCTAGGCACTCCCAAGAGAGTGAGCTTGGGGAACAGGGGTGGGCTCAAGGACTTCGAGAGCTGGCCAGTCCTTCCTTGGAAATGCAATGGTGCAGCAAAAGGGACAGGGGCATACTCAGAAGTATGTAATTAGGGGAATTCACCCAAGTGGGCCTGCCCAGTGCAGACCTGGATGGGTTCAGGCAGTCACATGACCTGTGAGCACAACAGAGACACCGGTACACAGATGCACGAGGCTGCTGCCGCCGCCGCTATAACACAGCCCATACCATGCTGTGTGTTACCAAGTACAGTGTCCTGAATATAACTACTCTGCTCTGGATATGGCTGGTGGGACAGTAGGCTCCTTTACATCAGCGTCCCCACCACCATGTGACTGATACATGGGGTTATGGCATCACCCAGTGATAAGAATTTCTTAGCTCTGTTAAAATCTGGGACCACTATTGTGTGTCATCCAGGGGTGATTGAAAGGTCCTAACACACTTTAAAAGATGGCAAAGAATGAGAGGAAGAACTGAGGCATGGAGCAGAGGCTTCTAAGGCCAGGTCACTCCTCAGAATGTTGGTGGACCTCTGCAGCAACCCTGACCTTCTCGGAGTAGACTCTGGCTCCTTGCTCCAGGGCTTCCTAGGCTGGAATCGCCAGTCACTGAGGATTTGATGTCAAATGTAACACCGGTGGTCTCAAGTATTAATCTGCAACTCTGGTATACAAGAAAGGTTGTGTTTTAACTTTGCTTCTTAGCCTAATCCTCCAGGCTGTGGAAAATCCAACCCCAGTCGTGACAGGGCTGCTTTCCATGCTCAGGACTAGAAAAAGCCCCAGCAGCTCAGGTAGCAGGAAGTGCTCACCTAACTCCTGTGTCCAGCATGCCCAGCCCCTTCCAGGGGCCAGCAAGCCCCACCCCCATCACTGTCTCAGGGATTGCAGAGCCCAGCTTTGCGCTCAGAACAGAGCCAGGAGATAAGATGCAACCAGGGTAAATGACTGCTTCATCAGTCTGCATCTTAGCTTGGCTACTGTCACAAGATACCAGTGGTGGCCTTAGTACACTCAGGCCTGGAGGTTGGAAGTTCAAGGTCCAGATGGCAGAGACTCTGGTGTGTGATGAGGACCATGCTCCATGACACTGTCTTTGTGTATCCTTGCCCGGTATAGAGACCATGCCAACCCTTCTGTTCCTGTAAGGGTACCAGTCCCAGCGTGAGGGTCCTACCACCCTGGCTTCATCTAACCTGGTCACTTTCCAAAACCACTCACTCCTAATAACATCCCACTTTAGAGAATCTCATGAATTTGGGAACAGAACACAAACCTGTAATTCCTACATGGCAAAATATTCTTTCATCCAGCAGCTAGTCTAATTGCCCTGCAAGTATCACGAGCACCTGGGAGAGACACACAGGAGCTGGTTGAGGGGCAGCTGCACTGCAGAGGCCCCATCCCAGCCCTTCAGCTCAGACTGTCCCTGTCTCTGCAGTGCTCCTCCACCTGCGGGAAGGGGCTACAGTCCCGTGTGGTACAGTGCATGCACAAGGTCACGGGGCGTCACGGCAGCGAGTGTCCCACCCTCTCAAAGCCAGCAGCCTACAGGCAGTGTCACCAGGAGGTCTGCAATGACAAGATCAACGTCAACACTATCACTTCTCCTCGCCTGGGTGAGTACTTCCCTCGGTTCTAGTCTCCAAGGGGCCACTGTGTCCCCTAATCATGAGTCCGGCTGGCTGTGGAGCTCTGTAAGCCAGAAAGCCGCCTTCCTGGGCCTTCGCTGAGCCCCGAAGAGGCTGACACTTGTGACTTCTATAGAAGAGGACTCAGCAGCTTGAAGCAGGAGGATCTCCATTTAGAGTCCTGCATGATCAATTTAGCAAGACCTATTATCTATGTATCAGAAAAACAGATAATTCAGGGATGAAATTTAATTCCTTGAGAAATGTTTGCAAACCACAGTATCAAGTACAGTCCTTTCAGAATCCCATTGGCCCCTCTGCCCTCAAGGACAGCACCCCTGAAATTCCTCAGGGTTCCTGTGCATGGTGAAGGTGGAGTAAGGTGCTTCTTTCTAGAAACAAAAGATCTTGAAAGTCAGTCATAAGGCGCTGATGCATACACAGTGGACAGGCTGTGGTTGTGCTGAGGACCCGCCCTTCACCTGTCCATGCTCCAGGCTAGTGGGGGGATGACAGCGACAAACATTTAACACTGATCTGATGAATTCTTCTCAGTTTCTGCATTTCCAAATAGGAACTGCTAAAAAATATATATATATATATACACATATATATACACACACATATACACACACACACACACACACACACACATATATATATATATATATATATATATATATATATATATATATATATATATATATTCATTCCTCCCCAAAGCTCCTTTCCCTCACAGAGGACTTCCACAAATGAAGGGGTTTCAAACACCTCTCTCGGGGCTGAGGGTTTTGGGGCTTATAGAGGTGACTTGTGACTTATGCCCATGTAAGCCTGCTTGGTGTCACCCAGGCCATCCCGTGGGTAGCCATGGGGGGAGTTGAGCCTTGGGAGCAGCCTGGGCAGGAAGGGTTTAGTGCCCCGACAATGGATTCTGCTTGTTCTCAGTTGGGAACTGAGGTAGTCAGCTTGAAGGCCAGAGAGCTTTGAGATGTGCAGCTGCCTGTTCAGGGAGAGCTCAGAAATGGTGGCTGGAGACTCTTAGAGAGCCTGGCCCAGTGCAGCAGGGTGGCCATTATGATTCCCATCAGGAGGGGACTAGCAGGCAACATGATGGGGGACGAATGGACAGTGCAGGCAGAAGGCGAGGAAGCTGAGGGTGTGGGCATGAGCTCTGTGAAGATATTGTGGAGCCAAGGCTTGGTGACTACTGGGGGAGTGGGGTTGAGTCTTGGGGAAAGGTAGATGTCTGCATGAGGTAAAGTGAGCCAGGGAGTCAGGAGAATGGTCAGCCTTCTGGGAGAAACCTGCAGGAGGAGGCACATGGGAGACTGATATTCTTGAGTTTGAAGGTAGAGTTCTAAGCAGGACTGGCCCATTGTGGGGTGGAGGGGAGAGGAATCATGCGTAAAGGCTGCAGAAGGAGACAGTGCGTGCATGTCAGAGGACGCCAAGGCCCTGAAGTAACTTGGGTAACCTGTTAGGGAATAAGCATGGGGATAGGGCCCAGAGGAAAGGAACAACCATATGCTGGCTCAACAGGACTCAGGCCTGCGGGTTGCGTGGGGCTGGCACATGGAGGAGGGCCAGGAGTCATGTCTGGCCAGGGATGGTGCAGCTTAATGGCTGAGCTCTGGGCCCAAGGGAACAAGGAGAGAGAGTGGGTTGGGTTTTTTTGGAGTTTGGGTGAGAGTGAGAATACCAGAAGGAAACCAGGGTAAGTGTTGGGGTGAGGGCTGAGAGTTTTGTCCTGAAGTGGTGGTAGGGGTGGAGGCTTGGTTTTTTTATGTGTCCAGAGTCAGAGCACCCCATGGCCATTTTTATTTACAGAAAGAGCTTTTGTCTACAGAAAGAGCCAGGGATTGGCTGGCTGTGGGGCAGGGTTGTGATGTATATTCGAAGAGTTGCTGAGATCGTGGTCCATGGTTTGAAGGGTGCTATGAATGGCATCCTGGTCCAGGGAGAGCATGAGAGTGGGGGGTTGTGGGGAGGCATTTAACAGTGGTCTGGCTGTAAGGCCAAAGCTATGACCCCAGAGGCAGAGGGCCCGCCTGGCCAAGGCATGAGAGCTGTGTGAACGACAGCCTTGGGAAAGGGGCTGCCGACTAAGACTTGTTGTTGAAAGGAGGAATCTGGCGGCCGCGAGGCTGGCAGAATGAGTGGGGGCCGTCTCTGACACCTGAGGGAGGACCGTTCAGGTGAGGTGAGCAGCACAGTCTGAAGATGAAAAGGTCTTGGGCATTGGGAAGGAGGAGGAAGGGTTGGAGGGGCCAGTAATTCAGAGAAGGGTAGGATGTGTGAGGAAGAAGAGGACTTTGGAAGATGTTACCCAGAGCGCGAGGAGATCTTGTCCCAGGAACATGTGGGACAGTGGACAATCGCCAGGAGAGAGAACAGTTTCAAGGTACTGTCATGGAGGGATGAAAAGGCTGACATCAGCTCCCACCGATATGAAAGTGTAGGTTCCAAGAATATCAGTAAGTGGTCACTGTGTGGGGAGAAAGGACATAGAGTGACCCTCAGCCCAAAGAGTTACCCTAGATTCTCATATGGTGATAGCTGGGGGGTGGGGGGAGGCCCTACCAGTCTTTGGCTAGTAAACAGGACTCATTAAGTCAGCAGGACAGTGAGTGGTAGTGGCGGCCTCACTTTCCTTTTGGCCTGGGGACAGTCTACCCTTCAGTAGCCCTTTAAGCTGCACAGTGGGTAGAGTTTTGTGGGGTGCTGTGGATTTGGTCATTGCTTTGCCTGGTACCCAGAGAACTTGGACTGTTGTTGGGTAACTGGCCTGGTTCACGCTGGAGGACTGTCAAGTTCTCCACTCTGATAGATGCTGAGGCTCTGGGTCTGAGGACCATCCTCAAATTATTTGAGTTTGGCTCTAATGTGGGGGCAGACTGAGAAATGAAGTAAGTCTTAAGAGCGAGCTGGCCTTGGGTGGAGGAGGAACCTAGGCTAGCATAGGCCTTGAGAACTTTTGCTAGGCAGGCCATAAGTTGGGCTGGATGTTTGCTAGATCTCTCAGAGTATGTCAGAGTTGATAGATGGAGTGAGAGCCCTGTTTGGACTGGTGAGAATATATTGGATAAAGCTGTGATGGTTTCCCACGTCTGTGATCGGGCTTGTGGCTCCATCTAGGGGCCTGTCTAGGAACTGTCTCAAGGTCTTGGTTATTTTGAGTGTGGACCTCATGGGCTGTATGGGTCGTCATCATCCAGTCATGGTCTCTAACTCAGGACAGTATTGATGAAATGGATCTGAATATCTCATCAGGTGAGGTCACAGATACAAGCGAGAGGAGGAAATGTTTTAATGTAACATGAGGGGTTTGACAATAAGGCGAACTTTTAGTTGGGAGAGGTTAGAGAGGGAGAACACGATGTGGGCATTAAGGCCAGCAAACTCTTGCAGAGGGCTGAGGGGCTTAGGAGCGGAACCTCAGCGGCCTCAGCAGGAGTGATGTGTCAGGAAGAAGTCTGATCATGGGTGGATGCTGGGTTTGCTTGTGGAATGGAAGCTTTTATATAAAGACAAGTCTGGGGATGAAGGCTGGCATGAATTATTACCTGGCATCAGGTAGGACATAATGTATAAAAGCTCAGGCAAGAATAGAGGGCAGCAAAAGTCTACTCTTTGGGGACCTCTTCCCATTTGCCTGAGCTCTGGAGAAAGCAGTCAGAGAGGTCAGAGAGGCTCTGAAAATTGAACAAACCATGTTCTGGCCCCAGGAGAGCACTTACCTTGCTTGTAATGTGACCTTGCCACGTTAACGGGAAGGGTAAGGCATTTGGGCTTCAGATAGGATTGAGACCATGTTTCTGAGGAGGCACCTGCGAAAGGTTCTTTAAGAGGGGCAGAGACAGCTCCTTCCATGGCAAGCGGTGGGATTTAGGTAGAAGAGAGGCCCAGAAAAGGTGTCAGGTGGGCAGGAGGAAATGAAACCACTGGTTCTTACTGACTGAAAGGAGCTAAGGTGGGGAGCCACACGCTGGGGAAGGGGGGCTCTGGGCCCCCACCTCCCACATTTTCGATGCCAGCTATTAGGTCAACAGGGACAGGCTGGTAAAGAACACAACCAGCCTGCATTCGGAGGTTCCAGGTGGGACATTCTAGAGGAACTACAAAGGAGAGTACAAGCCAATCTTATGCAGCTGGGTCTCTTATGGACAGGCTTGGGTGCTTAGGTGGGACAATGTGAAAGGGTGAGACTGGGGATCAAGAATGACCAAATATGCAGCTATGGCAATGGGGCAGGTGGTTTGGGACCCTAGGGAGTAGGCATCATTTCTGGGCTCAGACTGGGAGCTGCAGGATACAGTAATGGGCCATAACTGTTCCAACCTTCCAGGTGGGTGGGACACAGGGATACAACTTCCTGTAGCAGGAAGTGGGCAGCCCTAGACCATCAGACTGTAGGCCGCCTCTGCAGATGTATGGTGACACATTCCTGCCTTCTGCTGTCCCCCTAGCTGCACTGACCTACAAATGCACACGGGACCAGTGGACAGTGTATTGCCGGGTCATCCGAGAAAAGAACCTGTGCCAGGACATGAGGTGGTACCAGCGCTGCTGCCAGACCTGTAGGGACTTCTATGCCACCAAGATGCGCCAGCCACCATCACCACCAAGCTCATGACGCATGGCCCAGTAGCTGCTTCACAGTCAGACTGGAGTCTGAAGCCTGGCATTTAGTAAGTGGAGAGCACACCAGCCACCAAAGCACACCAGCCCTGCAGCCAGGCTCCCCAAAGTAACCCCTAAGGAAGCCCAAGAATCCAACTGCTTAGAACTTGAGAGTGGACTGTAACAGCGCCCTTAGTACTTAATATATTGGTAAAAGCCACTGGATGGCTTGCTGCAGCCAGGAAAAAATAGGCATGAGTCACAAAATAATTGTAGCTTCTAAGATTCGTGTACCTCAAAGGGGAACCCCTCCGGCAGACAGTTATCAAAAGAGAGTTTGGTCCTCCAACACCTGCTGAAAAGAAGACATTGTAAGTCAGTAGAGGCTTTGTTCTGAAAGCCAACAGTTCCTGGGATGGAAGGAGAGCTGGTAGAAGGCCTTTGCTGATGGCTTCTCTGGATAGGGCTGGACTCCCAGAGCCAAGACTCCTTTTAATCTACCTTTCTGACAAACACTATTTTGCCTCTCTACCCATCTGCAAGAACATGCATATTCCCCAGACCCTGGGCCTTGCCTCGCAAGTCTGATCCCTGAGAACTTAAATCTGCATCGACTAAGGAGAATGCCAGCACCATGGAGGTCTCCACACCATCCCTGTGGGGAGAACATTCCAGAAGGTCTGGGAGGCATCTACTTTCCAGAGCTCCACTGTCCACTACATGAGGGAAGAAGAGCCTCTCCAAGGTGCTGTGAAGGGAGAGACGTGTGCTAATTGTGACGGAACTAGTTCCTCACTCAGGTGAGCTCAGCACAGCTTTGTCAGCAGGGAGCAGCCCTCATGCTCTGTCGTGGAGGGCAGCCACCCCAGCTAGCATACTGCAAAGCTTTGCACCTCACAGACACTGTGTCACAGCGCAGTGGCTTACCAAGGACCTTGGCCTTTTACCTGAATCTCTGAGGACACAGCCTGTGTGCTGCAAGGCAGGCTTCCTCCTGCCTGGAGTGCCAGGACCCATGGAGGGACACCGCCATCTGCAATGGTCACATCCACCATGGCATCCCCCAGCCCAGACTCCATGGCACCTGTTATCAGGCTGTCACTAATGACCCATTTTCTGTGAGGCAAGGAGGGTACTCAGAAGATGTGAAGAAGTTCTTTCTCTCAGTTCCCTCATCCCAGAGCTCTTCCAATTCCAGGAGGCCAGAGAAATGACCAGAGTGGCTTCATGGAGAGCGCAGTGGATTGTGGGATGCAGGCTGCCCGAGTGGGAGTGGGAACCCTGGAGGCCTGTTTTGCTCACTCACCTGGTGGGCGTTTCATGGGTGCTTTTGTTCTTTTTGACTTTTTACCTGGAGAAACCCACCTTCTCCTCCTTGGTTTCGGACGGAGGCTCTTCCTTGGGCCAATTCCATGGGATGGTCTCCAAGTGCTTCTTGATTTATCGGTGCTGTTTTGTTGTGACTTCCACTACCCCATAGCAGAGAAGGGGGAGGGATGGTAGGAGGTTTATTTGGCTCCATGTGAATGGATGAATGCCGAGGATACTCTCTGGGTGCTCTGTGGAATCAACTGAGACAATATCAGGATAGAGATGGAGGTGCCACCTGAAGGGCAACCCACCAGCTGACACCCCACAACCAGGCCTGGAGTGAAACTGCTCCTGGCTGACTCCCCAAACCTGCTTCCACAAAACCCTCAAATGCTAGGGATCTGGGGAAGGCTGTTTTCTCCCAGCTCACAATGTGCTGTGCATTCACCACGAGGCAGTAGCAGCTTGCAGCCTAGAGGCAGAGCTCTAGCAGCCCTAGTGGCCCTAGCGGCCTTCCTTGCTCTATCCAAAGGGGTCTGCTGAAGGGAGCAAGAGCACACATGCACCCAGGTGGAGCACATCCCCAGGGCCCCGAGTCACCCACCTGGCCACCCAGACCAGACTTCCCAGCAGGAGCCTCGCCCTCGGAGTGAACATGATTCGGTTATTACTGAACACTCTATGGCTCTCCTCAGCCCCGTTAGCTCACACTGACATTGTCATTCTGACCACCACCAGCTCACCTTCTGCTAATGGCCCCAGCCAGACCCCATGGTGACATTATTGCCCTGCTCTGTGATATGTGTGTGTGTGTGTGTGTGTGTGTGTGTGTTAACAATGCCCTGCACTGTCACTGCAGTACTGTACCTTTGTGGTCACACAGATGCATCACTAATTAGCATCTTGTGATCTGATGGTGCTATTTTAATTGGTGCAAATGAAACCTTATTGGTTGACCATGGCTTGCTACCCTCAGAAGACAGGAAACATCCTCATTGCGCTCGCTCCTTTCATTGCAGAGTCCAATGTATATATCTTCCATTAGTTAACTAACACTATGTACTGTACCCATAGTATTTTTTGTTTTAGGTTTTGGTGCTGGTTTTGAAAGAAAAAAAAGACAAACATCGGATGCCATTATACATGAAAAATTAATCATTTCATTGGAACCAAGTTGAACATGTGTAATAAATGTTTTTCCCAAATATTTTTGGGCTGTCTGTGAGGTAACACATGAAAGCTATCCCTTGGCTGACAGGAGGCTCCTGTGTCCCTGCTACAGAGTCTCCCACCCGCCTGCCCAGACCTGGCCTGCTGCGGGAAGCCAGCGCCTGCTGACCACAGCTGCAGCCTGAGTCAGAGGTCACTGGCAAACGCGGCTCTGGCAGGTGGAGCTTGTCCCCAAGCGGGCAGTAATGAATCACTCCATGCCAGACCTCGTCCCCATGTGGTTGTGAAACGCTGGGTGGAGTGTGAAGGGCTGGCAGCTGTATGCATGACAGGCCTCCAGCACAGAGCTGCCACCTCGCTGGCCAAGCAGTCCGGGCTCAGTGGGCATGAGTGACCCACACTGGGGGGCCTCCGACAGGCCCTGCTAGGCCACAGCGGCTGCCCGCTCGTCCATCTGAGCTCCCCAGCTGTATGCCTTCCCCTGCCAGCTTCCTCCTCCAGGAGGCCTGAGGCAAGTCGTATCTACCTCCCAAGAGTAGGGATCGCACCAGGGCACCCAACTTCACCACTGGGACAGTTGTGGCCACTCAGACCCCATCTGGCCTCACTTGGAATAGGGATGACACGGCCAGGTGGAGGAGGGGCACCCCATCTGCTTGTGCCCGCAGGAAAAAGCATCAGGTGTCCCCAAGCCCTGAGGACTTAGGTAAGTCCCCTCTCAGGGTGCAGCACCCAGAAATTTCACTGAATAAATTCACCAGGAAAACGGACTGCCCACGGTCCCCTGGTCACTCACTCACTGGGTCTGTCAGGCTTGCATGACTATGAGATACCTGAAGCAGGTGACGTTACAAAGAGGTTTGTTTTACTTGCAGTTGTGAAAGCCCAAGGTCGAGGGGCCACATGTGTCAATGGTCTTGGAGCTAGCAGGCCTCACAGGGCTCCACCCTGACCAACGTGTCTAATTCTCCTCCTCTCCTGAAGGCCACTCCTCTGAATGCCAGTCAGTTCCTGCCCTCTTAATGCCATGAACAGGAGACTCTGGGAAGTACCAACCCCCTCCCCACTGCCTCCTAGGTGAACCCCAGGGCTCAAGCCACCTGGAGTCTATGCTCCTTCTCCGCAGCTGTCCCCTGCCCTACCACCTGGTAGAATGTTCTTCCTGGGAGCATTCTGGTCTCCAGCTGCCTCGCTCAGGCACCTGCCTCCTTTGGATGTGGGCTGGCCCTGGGCCTGTCAATTGTGAGAGGAAACTGCCTGCCACCCTTCCACAGATGGCGAGTGAGCTTCTGTTCACATCCCGTGATCTGCCAAGACCACGAAAGAATAAGCAACTCACGGAGCTCACACAGCTCTTGGGCAGACGGGCCAGACCTGCAACCGGTGGAGAGAGGAGAGCAGGCACTCTGAGGAAGGGACAGTCAGGACCTCCTGCGTGCGCTTGTTGACTCATATTCTAGACAGAGAGCAGGAGTGCTGGCCTTGGGATCCTCTCCCCTTCACGTCCCACGTGCAGCCTCCCCACCCGGCTGTCTGCGCCTGCGCCTGCGCCTGTGCCCTCGCCCTCGCCCGGCTTTTGCCTCCTGCTCTGTATCAGTGCGGCAGCCTGACTTGCAGGACCGGGCTGCACAGGCCCAGCCATATTCCTTTGTCCGGAGAGGCAGCCCTCTCCTTGAGCGCTGCCTCTTGGCCTGGCTTCTGCAGCACCACCCAATCCTGACCATTTCCCTCCTCCTCTCCCTCTTCCTTCCTACTCCTCTAGGTGACCACGGGGTCGCTGCAGCTCAGCCCCACAGCCTCTCTCTCTCTTTCTCTCTGCTTTCTTTTCAAGGCCCAAGACATTTAAACTACACTCCCTGTGCCCTCTCCCAAAACGGCTCCTCAGTCTCCACTGGAAATTCTAGTCCAGGGCTGGCCCCTGGCAGGACTTGGTGGGAGGGAAAAGCTCACTTCTGCTGGCATAGCACTCCAGCCTGGAATTGACAGGAGGCGCACACATTTGCCAGAATGGCAGTCGATGTCTGCCCAGCTGCCATTGAGAACCTCAGCTAGGGCTGCTAACCAGGACATCTCCAAGGGACCTCTAGTGGTGCCCTGCAGTGTGGTGGGATCTTCAGGTGCAGATACTCTGAGGGAAAGCACAGGGACACTTGTGGGAGCCATCAGGTCTGCCATTCTCTAATAATGAGGCAGTCACATGGGCCCATGCAAGAGTCAGCCACTTGCCAAATACCTGGGAAGGTTCCAGAAGAACAGATGGGATAGGAAACATGGCAGCCAGTTCTGCAATATTCACATACACACATCCTGTATCATTCGGGGCTCTACAGAGGAACAGAGCTGATAGGATATGCACATAGAGAGTTACATAGGAGGGGCTGGCAAGATAGCTCAGCACCTGCTTAGCAAGCTTAGCCAAGCACAGGGACTGCAGTTTGATCCCCAGCATTACATGCCATGGCAGCCCCGCCCCCAGGGCAGGCTGAGCTGGCCAGAGTGGGTGTGGTGGCACACACCTGTAATACTAGCACTTTGGAGGCCGAAAGGAGGAGGAGCACCATGAGTCTGACCTGTTGTACTGAGACTCTATAACAACCAAATGCATTTAAAAAGAAAAGAAATACACAGGAGATTTATTATAGGAATTGCCTCTGGTGATTATAGAAGCTGAGAAGTCCCACAGTCAAGACTCAGGACAAGGGCTGGCCAAATAGCTCAGCAGATTAAAGTACCTGCAAACAGGCACAAGGGCCAGGGGTTCAATCCCTTGGCCTACCATGCTGGGAATTGAGACTGGGCAGGATAGTGTGCGCCTATAATCTCAGCTCTTGGGAGGCTGTAAGCAGGCAGATCACTACAAGTCTGATCTGGTTGTGAGACCCTGCAGCCCTTTATACCCTTCCCTAAATACAAAAATAAATAAATAAGTAACACCTCAGGACAAGCAATGGCAGAATTCGGTCCAGGTCCTAAGACTAGAAACTCAGGAGCTTTGACAGTGAAGCACTAGAAAAAATGGCTATCTTTGCTCCACAAGAGTCACCCTGACCTACCACGGAGACCAGAAAGCACCCCTTTTCCAGCTTCTGTTCCATCCTGCCCCTCAGAGTGGATACTGCCTGCCCATTCTGGTAAGGACAAACTGCTTTACTCCATTTACTGCTTCAAATGCTATTCTTTTCTGGAAATATTAACAGAAATATCCACATTCCACATTTTGCCAGCTATCCAGGCATCATTTGGCCAAAGCCAACAGAAAGCTAAGGTTTATCGTCAAAGCCTATGGCATGCAAAAGACACTCGCCCTTCCCACAGTCTACCTACAATGGGACACCAGCCTCTGGTGCAGCGTTAAGGCTCAGGGCTGCCCTTCTGAGTCAGGTCCCACTGAGGCTCCTTCAGTGTGGTCCCCCAGCTACTATCCTGAAGCGGTGTCTCTGGATCTGTGAATTCAAACCATACATAGTCTCACTTCCACCCACTGTGTCTACTCAAGAGCAAATGGGGAAATGGGTACAGGATAGGAGCTATAAGAGGTACCCTACATCAAGAGGAGGGCAGGGGAGATCCGTGGAAGTCACTGTCCACAAGTTTGGAAGTTTGGCCTGGCATGTGCTGCCCATTCCACTAGGTGTGGTCCTACTGCTGGAAATGAGTCTGGACCAACCCCAAAGAGGCTTCCATTTGGCATCACTGACTCTTCACAGTAGGGCAAGCAAGGTTCAGTAGTGTCCATGGAGAGCCCCCTGACATGCTCTGCATCCCTGGACTCCTAAAAACTTCACTGTGTAGAGTGCATGCGTCTTTATGCGTCCCCCAGCTCACTTGCCACATCTTGCTTTTCTGGCAATCTCTAAGGAGATCACCATGGGGAGAATTAAGGTGACTCTACATGGAGACAACAACACAGCCAGGGTACTTCCTAACAGAGGGTGGGAGAGTCAACATCAGCTCCGGGGAAGACGGGGTGACACTGGGGATGATACTGTTGTCTGTCCCAGATGTGCGCTGATGAGATGTCCCTTCTTTACTGGGATAGCCAAGGATGCACCTTATAGTCAAGAGCCACAGCCGAGTCTGAACCACGTTACCTTCGCAAAGAGCCCAAACCCAGCCCCGCATTGCATGTGGGGTACATTCTTGTTTAAGACTGTAGTGCTGTACTGTTAGCGATAGCATCCATCCTGTATTTTAAGTCCAAGTTGTCAAGTTGCATGGAAATGCGATAGGGACCTTAGGCACTGCTCTATTCTTTAGCTCTTTAGGTGTGACATGAAAATATGCCATTCTTGGAGCTGGGGATATTTAGCTTGGTGGCACAGCATGTACTCAGCATGGGAGAGGTCCTGGGTTCAATTTCTAGGATTATTGGGGGGGTGGAATAAAATGTGCTATTTCTTACTGGGTTACAGTATCAGTGCTGATCTACTTACTCTCTCGCCTGAGAGAGGGAGGCAGCTTCAGGGCCTTCCACTCGGCCTTCCTACTGCAACAGCTCTTGACCCCACAGGCCAAGGACTGAGTTTAGCCATTCACTTTGGACATTCAGAGACAGGGAAAATGACCATTGGTTTTCTCCCACTTGAGCCATACTAAGCAAAAGCTAGGTTAGGACCCAAGTATCTAAATCAGTGGTTCTCAACCTTTCTAATGCCATGACCCCACAATACAGTTCCTCATGTTGCGGTGACCCCAAACCAAAAAATAATTTTGGTGGCTACTTCAAATTATTAATTCCAATAAATAACATTTCACCATGGCATAGCAAGGGTTTAAATATGTATTTTCTAATGGCTTTAGGCGACCCCTGTGTTTTGGTCATTCGACCCCTGCCAGAGTCGCGACCCACAGGTTGAGAAACACTGATCTAAACCATATCCCCTTCACATTAAAAGACTCATGCAGGGCTGGCCAGATAGCTCAGTGGACTAAAGCACCTGCTTAGGCACAGCTGTTTGGTCCCCAGTGTGCTGTGCCAGACCTGCCACCAAGGCGTGGTGATTGAGACTGGGCATAGCTATGCGCACCTGTAATCCCCCCCCAAGTGCTTGGGAGGCTAAAAACAGGAGGATCACTATGAGTTCAATCTATGTAGTGAGATCCTGTAGACCCTGCACTAAAGAAAGAAAGAAAGAGAGAGAGAGAGAGAGAGAGAGAGAGAGAGAGAGAGGAAG
>PVJA010023975.1:0-32392 GCA_004027025.1 Myocastor coypus | reverse complement strand
ATTATCTTCATGAAAGTTGCTCAGAATACAAGATGCAGACATGATATCTTGTCTTAACACTATTAATGCAAATTTTTTCTCATTGGACTAAAAGAATGTAGGTGTATCTATAGTCCAATATTCCATAATAGTAGTAGATTGTCAGCATAACTGGCAATGTTGAAAGCTGTTGACTTGAGCCTTTTACACCTCAGCATATTAATATGGCTTTAATTTTTATACCTCATGGCAAAACTTTTCTGCTGGATGGCTAAAACGAAGATAAAGCAAGATCTATAACAAAACATGTAACTTTTGTATCTGACAAGAGCTGTTAAATCCCCTCAGGATTTACCTTGAAACCATGTACAACATTTTGTAGAACTTACATCTGTTTCAGCCATCTGGATGAATAATAACCATTGTTTGACGAGTCTGCTCACTCTAAAAGCCTGAGAGAATGTTTTCTCTCTGGGTGCCTCTCCTTAGGCACACTACACAGCATCAATTCCATTCCTCTGTGGCCTCATAATCTCCTTGAACAGAAAATGTGGGACATCATTGAGTTATAGGATGTTACAGCACAGGTTCTCTTATGTCTTAAGTCCTCACAGACTTTGAAGGACTAGGGCGAAAATATTGGCTGTCCTTGTAGCCCTCCTTTTTCTCTAATTTTTCGGTCTCCAAACTCAAGTTGTTAACTCTCCTGACGAGAAGTTTAAAGATACTATTCCCTATAACATAGGCACTTGAGCTTATTTCTCTATTTCTTAACTTCTTTTACAGTGCTTTTCATTTCTATTCTGTTTTTTTCTCATAGAAGAGAAATTTCTTGATATTTGAACTTCAGTTTGCATGCACAGTTTCACTTCATATTGTTTTCAAGGCTCATTCATTTTCCTAAGAATGGCTCTATATTATACCTCTTTTCAACAAATAACATGATATAAAACTGTGCTAGGAGAATAAGAGTACAAAAGTGATAATACATAATAAAGTTTCTACTGCCATACAATTTCAATCCTATAAATGAATGTTTGAAACTACACAGCTTCTTAGAAATAAACAACTATGTGCAATGATGTATATGCTAATTTACTTCATGTTAGTAAACATTTACTATCTAATTGTATTCTACAGAAACATGTTATGGACCTCATTTAATTTATATGTGTTTCTGTGTATAAATTTATCATTTTTATGTTCAATTAAGAATAATAACATGAAGTAAAATACATAAAATAATGTGAAAAGACCAAGTTATGGTAAAATGAGGTATACACTTTAGAAAGGATGTCCTTGGAGACTTATGTAATAAACAAATACCGAAAAATTAAATAGTATGAATGGGTTAATCATATGAAGATGGTGTCTTAATTACTTTTTAGTCATTACTGGGACAAATACCCAACACTCAAAATGAAGGAAGGAAAGGCTTATTTAGCTCACAGTTCATGGAGGTTTCAGTCTATATTCAGTGGGCCCAAAGCTGAGTGGAGCAGGGCAGAGAGCATCCAGTTCATGGCAGAGCAACAGCAACAAAATGGTGGCACAGGCAGCCAACCAAACACAGCAGCAGAGCAACAGCTCTAATCTGTCTCTCTTTATATTCCTATCAGGGTCTCTGCCTGAGGATATCCGCCCTAGACCACACCCATAGTCCCAGCCCTATCCAGACCAATAAACCATCAGTACTAAGACACGTAATCCCAGTGACTCATGAATCAAATCTCAATCTATACAGGTCCCCGCCCAGTGACGACATGAGGCTTTGTGTGCACAACTAGACATAAACCATCACATCCTGCACCTGGACCCTCAAAGTCTCATACATATCCATTTGTACAAAGACATCTGAATTGATCTGGAAGAGTTGCCAAAGTCCCAGTAGTTTCAGCACCGCTGAAAAGTCCAAATCCCAAGTTACCTCCAAGATTCAAGGCAAACTCTCAACTGTGAGCCCATGTACAATAGTAGAGTTAAACATATCCAACATTCAAAGGCATAAGATAAACATTACAAACCCAAAAGTTACAAGCGACAGGGTAATACAAACATTGGGACTAACACATTTCCAAAATCCGGCAGGGTAAACATCAAATCCCATAGATACAACCGGAGCATCCGAAGCAGTCTGCAGTGAACTGTGAACATCATGCAACTCCGCTCCTGTGGTACTCTTGGAGGTAATTCCCATGGCTTCTCTGTTAGGCCAGCTTTGCTCCCTCTTATGATGATCCACGTTCCTGGCTTTTCCAAACTTCTGGGCTTTCCACAGAACAGGCTTCTCAAGCCCAGCTTTACACACTTCCCTCTCAGGGGCACACTGCCTGGCTTCCCAGCCCTTCTTCTGAAATCGAGGTGGAAGCGTTGTTAACCTCAGAATTCCCACATTCTGCATATGCCTAGGTGGATATTGGCAAGGGTTGCTGCCAGCTGGAGCAGGAGCTGGGCTTCATTCTCTCTTGGCTTAGGGGTCGAGGGCCTAGATATCTGAGCACTTTGATCATGATTCCAAAAAACATATTCTCCATGCGGCGCCATTTTGGAACCTGGTTTGCCTGCTGCTGCCATTCTGGTATTTGGATCTCTAAGGCTTTCTTCTCAAAGCAAAGCCTCTCTCCTTTGTAAATCTGAGGTGGTAAAGGGCGCAGAACTGCCATCTCTTGTGATGCTCTCCGGCCATCCTAAGGATTTCCTGCTTCCTTTCCTGTCATCAAGATCATTTTCACTCCATCTTTAGAGTCCAAAACTGTCCTAATGTTTCCTTTTTGGCCAAACTCGCTTTTTAAATCATCCTGCTTGGCTCTTTGCTCTAGATTTTTAAGATAACTCTGGCTAAAAGCCACCAACAACAGGCATGTCACCGCCCCAGTAGATGGCTGCTTTGAAATATCGTTTGAAAGATTAATCAGTCCACCATGCTTAATCTCAGTCTTAGGCCAAGTCTCTGGGCATGAGCAAAATCCCGAAAGACTTTCAGTCAATCCATAGCACAAATCATCTGGAGTCCAATGACCAATGCTGTCCTTTTCCTCAGCAGAAACCTCCATAGCCTGGTCTTTACAGGCAGGTTTTTCAGTCTTCTGGTCTGAGCTCTGACCGGAATCTCGCAAGCTGAACACCCAAAGCCATTCTAGTGCTTTGCTTTTAGGCGACATCTTTGGACCTTTCCTATCTCCTCCCATAAGCCATTCCCAAAAGCTTGTAATCCACATTGTCAGGTTAGTCACAGCAAGGACCCCACTCTCGGTAGCAAGTTCTGCATTAGTTACTTTTTACTCAATGTGAGGACAAATACTCGACACTCTAAATGAAGGAAGGAAAAAAATGAAGGAAGGAAAGCTTTATTAGCTCACAGTTACTGGAGGTTTCAGTCCGTATTTGACTGGCCCAAGACTGAATGGAGCAGGACAGAGCACTTTCAGTTCATGGCGGCAGAAAAAAAAGAAAATGGGGGCAGAGGTAGCCAACGAAACAGGGTAGCAGAGTGCAACTGCTCTAGCCTGTCTCTCTGTCTCTCTTTATATTCCTGTCAAGCTCTCTGCCTTAGGAAATCTGCCCTAGACCACACCCATAGTCACAGCCCTAATCAGACCGATAATCCAATTAGTAATACAATATATAATCCCAGTGACTCATGGGTTAATCTTAATCTGTAGAAGGCACCACCCAATGTCTACATGAGGCTTTGGGGTGACAACTGTACATAAACCATTACATTCCTCCCCTGGATTCCCAAAGTCTCATATATATCCATTTGTACAAAAGACTTCTTAGTCCACCTGGAAGAGATGCCAAAGTCCCAACAGTTTCAGCATTGCTGAAAATTCCAAATCCCAAGTTGCCTCCAAGTTCAAAGGTAAACTATCAACTCTGACCTCCTGTACAATAGAAGAGTTAAACATATCCAACATTCAAAGTCATAAGATAAACATTACACCTCCAACAGTTGCAAGCGACAAGGTAATACAAACATTGGGACTAACACATATCCAAAATCCAGCAGGGTAGCCGGGCGTGGTGGCTCACGCCTGTAATCCCAGCACTCGGGAGGCTGAGACAGGAGAATTGGTGCTAGTTCGAGACCAGCCTGGGCTACAAAAGTGAGCTCAAGGCCAGCCTCAACTGCATAGCGAGACCCTGTCTCAAAAAGACAAAAAAAAAAAATTCAAAATCCAGCAGGGTAAAGATTAAATCCCATAGTTCCAAGCAGAGCATCCGAAGCAGTCTGCACTGAGTTGTGAGCATCATGCAACTCGGCTCCTATGGTACTCTTGGTGGTAATTCCCATGGCTTCTCTTTTAGACCAGCTTTGCTCCCTGTTAGCACGATCCACGTTCTTGGCTTTTCCAAACTTCTGGGCTTCCCACTGAACAAGCTACTCAAACCCAGCTTTGTATACTTCCCTCTCAGGGACACACTGCTTGGCCTCCCAGGCCTTCTTCTGAAATCGAGGTGGAAGCGTTGTTAACCTCAGAATTCCCACATTCTGCATATGCCTATGTGGATAATGCCAAGGGTTGCTGCCAGCTGAAGCAGTAGCCGGGCTTCCTTCTCTCTTGGCTGTAGGGGTCGAGGGCCTAGATTCCTGAGCACTTTGATGCTGATTCTTAAAAACACATTCTCCTTGTGGGCGCCATTTTGGAACCTGGTTTGGCTGCTGCCACCATTCTGGTACCTGTATCTCTGAGGCTTTCTTCTTAAAGCAAAGCCTTTCTCCTTTGTAATTCTGAGGCTGCAAAGGGCAGAGAGCTGTCATCTCTTGTGATGCCCTCAGGCAATCCTTTTGATTTTCTGGTTCCTTCTCTGCCATGGAGATCCTTTGAACTCCATCTTTATAGTCCACAACTTTCTTGATGTTTCCTTTCTGGCCAAACTCGCTTTTTAAATCATCCTGCTTGACTCTTTGCTCTTGATTTTCAAGATAAATTTGGCTAAAAGCCACCAATAACAGCCATGCCACCACCTCAATAGATGGCTGCTTTGAAATATCATTTGAAAGATTAATCAGTCCACCATGCTTAGTCTCAGTCTTAGGCCAAGTCTCTGGGCATGAGCAAAATCCCGAAAGAATTTCAGTCAATCCATAGCACAAACCATCTGGAATCCAATGACCAATGCTGTCCTTTTCCCCAGCAGAAACCTCCATAGCCTGGTCTTTACAGGCAGGCTTTTCAGTCTTCTGGTCTGAGCTCTGACCGGAATCTCGCAAGCTGAACACCCAAAGCCATTCTAGTGCTTTGCTTTTAGGCGACATCGTTGAACCTTTCCTATCTCTTCCCATTTGCCATTCCCAAAAGCTTGTAATCCACATTGTCAGGTTAGTCACAGCAAGGACCCCACTCTCGCTAGCAAGTTCTGTACTACTTACCTTTTACTCGTTGCTGGGACAGATACTTCACTCAAAAGGAAGGAAGGAAAGCTTTATTAGTTTACAGTTACTAGAGTTTTCAGTCCATATTCGGCTGGCCCAAGAATGAGGGGAGCAGCACAGAGAGCATCCAGTTCATGGCGGCAGAACAGAAAGAAAATGGGGGCAGAGGTAGCCCACGAAATACGGTAGCAGAGTGCAACCACTCTAGCCTGTCTCTCTGTCTCTCTTTATATTCATATCAGGCTCTCTGCCTTAGGATATCCGCCCTAGACCACACCCATAGTCCCAGCCCTACTCAGACCGATAATCCCATCAGTACTAAAACACATAATCCCAGTGACTCATGAGTGAAGTCTCAATCTATAGAAGTTCCCATCCAATGCCTACATCAGCATTTGGGGGGACATCTAGACATAAACCATAATAGATGGGAAGGCAAGAGATCTAGGGAAAGTAACATTTTCAGGATTCATAAATATTTTAACATTTCAATTAATCTAAGTGCAAATATTGCAAAAGTAAAAGAGAAATTTTGGAATATCAGGAAATTCAACCTTCTAAATAGAATTTTCAAGGCTTTTATCAATATTTCAAGAAGGCAGGAAAAGTAGAAACTTATGTGGCCTATTATCACTGATAATTAACACAGTATAAATTATCAAAAGAAGATAAGGTAAAGAATGCATCAATAGAATGGAAATATGCACAAAAATGACCAGTGATATATTGACAACTGTCTCAACTCTCTTGGAATAATGTAACTCTCTAGGCATTCTAAGTGTCTGTTGTTAAACAGTGAAGGTAATCAAAGGTCACATTTCAAGTAGCAACTGGAATTATATGTGAGCATAGTTTCTTCATAGCGTTTTGGCTCCATTTTGTTAAGGTGTGTGTGTGTGTGTGTGTGTGTGTGTGTGTGTGTGTGTGTGGTACTGGGGATAAAACTCAGTACCTTGTACTTGCCAGACAGGTGTTTATACCACTAAGCTGTCTCCCTTGTTTTGGGCTCCATTTTGAAAAGCTTTTATTATCGCTTTTATTGTAATCTTTTGTTTCAAAAGACCTTAAATGACTGAAAAATAAAGTGGCTCAGTCCACACAACTTGGACACTATGGCATAAAATAAATTTAGAAATTTTGGCAGCAAGAATATCATTAATGACATTTTAAGGCAAGGTGAAATTGTATATCAAATAAAATGGTAAGCAGTTGATGGGCTTCAGCACATAGCGTTAAGTACTTTTCTATGTTCTAGGCCATGTCTGAGTTTCCCCAGTTTTCTACTGCATGACTTACTTGCTTGCTCAGTGGAGCACTGGATTCTATTAATTCCCTGTTGTAACTCAAATCCAGGTTAAAGCACAGAAAATGCTTTTTTGATATGCATTTATTTAGATCTAAAATGTTTCTGTTCAAAATGTTTATATTCATCATAGCAAATGCGCACATGTACTTCGCAGATTTTAATTTCTGACTCTCCCTCCCCCATACCCTCATCCACAGATCCCCTTGTATTTGTTTGTTGTTGCTTGAGAGAGAATCTTACTATGTAATACCTCAGCCTGGCCTGGTAATCCTCCTGCCTCAGTCTCCTAGGTACTGAGATTATAAGTGTGAGCCACCACATCTAACCACTTTTCCATTTGTAAAAGATCTTTTTCCCTGTTTCATTTATTTGTTTATTTATTTATTTATTATTTATTTATTTATCTATCTATCTATCTTTTAAGGCAGGGTCCTATTACATAGTTCACGCTGGGCTTGAGATTATTTTATGACCCTGGCTGTTCTTGAATTCACAATGATCCTCCTGCCTCAGTCCCCTGAGCAGTGGTATTACACTTGTGTGCTACCATACCCAGTTTACCTTTTGTCTTTTATTTTGCCTTTTCCATTTATTTATATTTTAGATTGATCTTATAATAGAAGTTATGTCACACTCAAGCTTGTGTGGGCTCAAAGTGCATACACTTTCCCACAAATGACACAAATTTATGGAAATGCTGTTTTAAGTCATCCATAAACCAAGTTATCTGTGAGTTTTTCACTTGGAACATTTGATAGAGACAGTCAGTGCATGCATAGTGTCAAACTGGATTTATTTTTGGCTTCCTGACTGTAATTTCAGCCATCAGCTTCTTTTCCTTAGGGTTATTGATTTTGTTCATCATGTTGCGGCTAAGAGTCAGGTTAAGGTTCAGATTAGGATAGAGCCTGGCTGGTTCTGCATTCACAGCTACCTCTACAGCTTACACTGACAACCCAACCTTACACTGACACTGCTCTTCTAACATAAGATCTAAGCAGCATGGAACTGGGCCTGTGAGGATTGAGACTTGAGGAAGGACTGTCCCTATCCCTGTCATACATTCTGCTTCCTGATCTTGGCTGGAGTCTTTCTGAATGTGTCACTGTATGCCCTTTCTGGGCTTTGCTGACTTTAGAAAGGTTTTGTGGGTTTCTTCCTGCCACACCAGTTGATCTTCATCAAAAAGTAAGGTGATTGAATGTCAGAGTCCCTTCCTGGTTCTTGTCTCAATCTAAGCAGTCTAAACTTACAATCCTAAAGCCATGTCATTTGAATTCCACCAAGTTAATTCCAATCTACCACTCTCAGGGAAACCCACAGTGATAACAAAGACACTAATATATATATATATATATATATATATATATATATATATATATATATATATATATATATATATATATATATATATATATATATATATATATATATATATATATATTTGGGAGGCAAGGGGCCCTAAGTCCAGCCTTGAAGATGGCTTTTCCAGAACAAAGAGAGCGACCCAGGGCTGCACTTGGGTTTTATTCATTGGAGAAGGGGGAGTGGCTTGTGAAGGGGAATTGTGGGAAGAAAATGAGCACTGTGAGCTGGGCTAGGTAGGAGGCCTGCATTCACTTCCACAATATTCAGAGATAAGCAAAGGAAGTAATCTACATTATGCTATGGAGATAGTATCTAATATTTTGGGGGTCTGGTGCTTCAGCTCTGATGTGTAATCGTTCAAGCCCCAGGAAGTCATAGCCTCTATCTCAAGGCTTGATCCCAGCTGCCACTACGGAGCATTGGCTCATCATCCTGTTGTCAGGGAAACATGCATGCCATCTTCAAAAATTACCACCAGCATCTCGCCTAGACCAATACACACTGCTTAAGGCCAGTTGAGAGGATAATGAGAAGTCCTAGCCAGCTCTGTACATTTCACTATGAGGAAATAGGGTAAGGCTCAGTCAAAATGGAGACAGTCACTTTTCTTTCAAGAAGAGCTGCTCAGGTGGTCCTTAACAGCTGAAGGTTTTTTGACAGCATGGAAGGGTCTTAAAAGATCAGATGGCCCAGATTTTGGCTCTTTCCATGGCAGCCCTAAGAGAGCAATGGCCTCTTTGGAGAATCAGCAGAAGCTTCAAGTTACATAAAGACATTCATATTACCTTGAGAGACTATCAGTTTAGTGACACATAGCAGAAGCATGGGATAAACAAGCTCCAAAGAGTTATACTCTTATTATATAATTATGCTTTAGAAATAGCACCTCCTGCATATATGTGAAAATTAGATTATTGAACTATGTGAAAATACTAGGGAAAAGCACATCTGTTATAAAATTTGTATGCTTGTGAAAATGTGAGATATGATAAGGGCCCCTAGTAAGGTGGCAGATTTAGAAAAAAAGGTACATCTGAAGGTAAAAGAACTAATGGAAGGTCCAGGGATATAGCTCAGCACCGCAAGCACCTGCCTGGCAAGTGCAAGGTTCAGAGTTCCATCCCCGGTACTGGAAAAAAAAAGGAATTGCTGGAAGACATCAATTGGAGATGAAATTCATTAGATTCACTTATGCTGTAGATGTAGGAGACTAAACAGAATGAGAAATCATGGTTGATGCTTAGCTCATTTTTCAGCTTGAGGTGCTGGATAATGCTCTTAGATACAAGAAGATGGAAAATCTGAAGATGATTAAGACAGTTTTGGGGTCAAAAAGGCACTGAATTTTGGACATGTTAAAATAGATACATCTGTGTGATAGAAATGCACTTGTCAAATCATTTGACAGTGTAACCTCAGGAGAACTGATTAAAAATCTATTTTACGATTCACTAAAGTATAGTTCATAGAAATTCATTTTTTTTCTTTCAGAAAATGTAATGTATTTTCCCAAAATTTTCTGGTAAAATATATTTATAGGACTAGGGAGATATATCAGTAGAATTAGCAATTATCTGGCAAGTGCAGGGTCCTGAGTTCAATCCCCAGTACTGTTATATATATTTTCCTCATTAATATAATAACATACAACAACACTATCACAGAGTTTGTAACTAGCACTGCAAAACAGAATTTTAAAATTTAACTTTCTTATTGACTACAACAGGCTTCTCTAAACTTTCTCATGTCTATGGAATGAACAGTTCCTCTACCTCCTCTTGTCCCAGAAGAACAATGAGAATGTATGAATTCTGACACCAGCATTGTGAAGTCCAATTTTATTTCCTTAAGTCAGAGAGGGTGAGATCTAGATTCTAAAAAGGATAGAATAAACAATAACATGTTTGTTGTTGCACTGCCTTTCTTCCTTTACTGTACCTTGTTCAAAAGACCACAATACACCTATTAATACTGAATGGAGATCTGAATCAAATAGACTCCTCTGAGTCCCCAAAGACAGGTTCAACTAAGTCCTTTTTTTAACCAAAAGTAATGGATTCCTTTGACTTACTTACAGATGAACCAATAGGCCTGAACATACAAATCTAAATGGCCAATAACAGTTTTGATGTGTCAGCCAGGAGGACCTTACTACCTAAAGCCAAAATCTACATGTTTACATTCCATGGATATTCTAGAAGAAGCTGGAGGAATTTTTGTACTTAGGAGTCTTACTCATTTCTTGTTTATGTAATCATCTGCATAAAAACACTTTAATTTATAAAGCAAAGCCATTTACTTGGGGAACTAAAAATATCACCTTGCCTCTCACTGAAAAGTATAGCCCAGGAATCTGCAGTTTCCACCATTTAGACCTTTCTTGATTGCTCAGCAGTGCCATTTCAGTGAGGTAACCAGCTGAACTATTTTCGACTTTTAGAACAAAATAATTTCATTTTGGGATATTGACTTGTCAGATGCTTGGTAGTACCATTTGGTTTAGTGGAAGTATCTTCACCGTTTGTAGATATTTACACCTTCTGTAGATCATTGTCAAACACTGACTAGTGTGAGAAGAGATTCGGAGATTTTGTTGATTTTGTGTCAGTATTTATTTTTGATTGCTTTCATTTTCTTCTTCTCATCTTATAATCACTGTATTAAAGAACAGTTATCAAGGCTTCAGTACTATATAGAAGCTACATACTAACTGGTCAGGTTGCAGCCCAGATTCTGTGATGAGGGAGCCGCCCAACCTTTCTCTTTTCCACCATAAGAACATAAGCTCTCTTCTTTTATGCCCTGGTTGAAAATGCAGTATGGTCAAGACACTTCCTATTTTGCAGCAGAGCAATATGCTCTAAGGCAGTGTTCAGTTAATTGTTTAAATCTGTCCTATTAAGACTGGGATTTGTTTTCCTTTCCCTTGTATATTGGGCTCTAAGAAAGCCATTGGAAGCTTTAAGCTATTTTGTGGCATCTTTGTAAACTAGTCTAGCATTAAAGATTATAACTGGTTGTATCACTGGAATGTTTGGATTAAGAGATTTTAAATGGCTGGAGACATTAGGGCATATTAGAGATCAGTTGTAATTTGTTCAAGAATAAAACTCCTTTGCTATTTTGTAGCTCAAAAGAAAAGTTCTATTTATCAGATACATACTAACTAATGATTTTGTTGTGATGAAACATGGTCTACATAATAGCCAACTCTGATTTTATGCAACTGTCTTTTTTATGGCCAGCTCAGCCTGCCCTAGGGGTGGGGATGGTGTAGCATGTGGTGCCAGGGATTGAACCATGGTCCTGTAGCTGCCTAAGTTTGCCTAAGCAAGTGCTTTAGACCACTGAGCTATCTCGCTGGTCCTCATGTAACTGCCTTTGAGAAAAGCTTTTAGAATATTTTCAGCCAGGATAACATCTATAGTTGCTTTTGTTAACTTTTAGAGATTTATGGACAAGTATAAATAGGAAGCTTGTGTGCTCAATAATCATATATCGTTTTGTCAACTGTTGCTGAGTTATTTACTAGGAAATAAATTTCACTTCATGTTTGCTAACAGAGCTTGGTACATTCTAAAACATTGGTGTTTGAAAATATTAATCAAAACTTTTGTTTGCTGGAAATGATTTTTGTCTCTTGCTACGTCCATTTCTTAACTAAAAAAAGTAGATAAATTTGACTACAGATGGTTTGCCTTTGTATTTCTTAGTAGGGAATATTATGGCTAAACTGGCTTACTTTCTTTCATTTTTATTTAAGTTTATTGTTTTGAGTAGAAAAAATAACAATGACACAGTTTCAAAACATGTTAATAAGACAGCCAAAATAATCAAAGCAATGCATATTACTGTCCTCATAGTAGTTGTTCAGAGTACAAGATGTAGATATTTAAATTTTCTAGACACTACTAGTGAAAATATTTCTTCTTACTGAACCAACAGAAAAAAGTTCTATACATAGTCCAACATTCCATAAGATTAGTAGGTGATCAGCAGAACCGGCAATGTGGGAAGCTATTGATTTGAACCTTTTAGAGCTCAGTATACGTATATGGCTTTAATTTTTATACCTCATTGTTATGGTTTATATCTAGTTGTCCCCCCAAAGACTCATGTAGTTATTGGGTGGGGACTTCTAGAGTTTGAGACTTGATCCATGATCCCTGGTATTAGGGGTTTTAGTACTGATGGGATTATGGGTTGAAGTACTTCTGGGATTATGGGTGTAGCCTAAGGCAGGGACTAAGGTGGAGAGCCTGAATGTAACATAAAGAGAGACAGAGAGACAGACTCGAGCTCTTGCTGTTGCTCCTGCCCTGCTGCCCTGATTGATTGGTGCCTCTGCCACCATTTTGCTGCTGTTCTGCTGCCATGAACTGCATGCTTTCTGCCCTGCTCCAGTCAGCCTTCGGCCAGCCGAATGTGGACTGGAACCTCTACAAACTGTGAGCTAAATAAATGTTTCCTTCCTTCATCTTGAGTGTCAGGTATTTGTCCCAGCAACAAGCAAAAAGTAACTAAGACAGAATTTGGTACCAGGAGTGGGGTCATTGCTGTACTATACCTAACAATGTGGATTACAAGCTTTTGGGAATGTCTTATGGGAAGACATAGGAAAGGTTCAGAGATGTCAGCTAAAAACAAAGCACTATAATGGCTTCGGCTTTTCAGGTTGGGCTATTCTGCTCAGAGCTTAGACCAGAAGACTGACGGAAGGCCTGCCTATAAAGAAGAGGCTGAAGAGGTTTCTGCTGGAAAAAAGGACAGCATTGGTCATTGGACTTCAGATGAGTTGTGCTATGGATTGGCTGAAAGTCTTTCACAAGTTTGCTCATGCCCAGAGGCTTTGCCTAAGACTGAGATTAAGCATGGCAGACTAATTAATCTTTCCAGAGACATTTCAAAGCAGCAAACCGTTGGGGCAGTGGTGTGGTTGTTATTGGTTGCTTTTAGCCAGATTTATGATGAAAATCAAAAGAGTCAAGCAGGATGATTTAAAATGTGAGTTTGGCCAGAAAGGAAATACCAGGAAAGCTGTGGACTGCAAAGATGGAGCTGAGAGGATCTCCATTGCTGGGAAGGATACAGCGAATCGAAAAGATGGCCTGAGGGCATCACAAGAGGCGGCAGCTCTCTGTGCTTTACAGCCCCAGAATTGCAAAGGAGAGAGGCTTTGCCTTGAGAAGAAGGCCACAGAGACCCAAGTACCTGAATGGCAGTAGCAGCCAAACTAGGTTCCAAAATGGTGCCGGCATGGAGAATTTGTACCTAGGAATCAAGGTCAGAGTGTTCATCAATCCAGGCACTCCACCCCTACAAGCAAGAGAGAAGGTAGCCTGGCTACTGCTCTAGCTGGCAGTAGACCCTGGCATCATCAATGTGGCATTCGTTTTAGGAGCATTCAGAATGCAAGAGCTGTTGGTTTAAGAAGGTTTCCACCTCAATTTCAGAAGAAGGCCTGGGAGGCCAGGCAGTTGCTCCTGGGAGGGCAGTGAGTGAAGTAGAGAGTGAAAAACCAATTCATTGGAAACCCCAGAAGTTTTGAAAAGCCAGGAATGTGGATCGTGCTAAGAGGGAGCAAAGCCAGCCTAAGAGAGAAGCCATGGGGATTACTACCAAGAGTGACATAGGAGCGGAGTTGCATGATGCTCACAACTCAGTGCAGACTGCTTCGAATGCTCCAGTTGGAACTATGGGATTTAATGTTTGCCCTGCTGGATTCTGGACATGTGTTGGTTGGTCCCAATGTTTTGTATTACCCTGTTGTTTGCAACTTTTGGAATTGTGATGTTTATCTCATGCCTTTAAATGTTGGATATGTTTAACTCTTCTATTGTATGGAGGCTCACAGTTAAGAGTTTGCCTTGGAACTTGGAGGAGACTTGGGATTTGGACTTTTCAGCAATGCTGAAACTCTTGGAACTTTGGCAACTCTTTCACATGGACTCAAATGTCTGTTCCAAAAAGGGATATGTATGAGACTTTGGAGGTCCAGGGGCAGAATGTTATGGTTTATGTCTAGTTGTCCCCCCAAAGCCTCATGGAGTCATTGGGCGGGGACTTCTAGAGTTTGAGACTTGATCCATGATCCCTGGGATTATAGGTTTTAGTATTGATTGGATTATGGGTTGAAGTACTTCTGGGATTATGGGTGTAGCCTAAGGTGGGGGCTAAGTTGGAGAGCCTGAATGTAATATAAAGAGAGACAGAGAGACTGACTGGAGCTCTTGCTGTTCCTCCTGCTCTGCTGCCCTGATTGACTGGTGCCTCTGCCAGCATTTTGTTACTGTTCTGCCGCCATGAACTGGATGCTCTCTGCCCTGTTCCAGTCAGCCTTGGGCCAGCCGAATATGGACTGAAACCTCCAAGAACTGTGAGCTAAATAAGTCTTTCCTTCCTTCATCTTGCGTGTCGGGTATTTGTCCCAGCAATGAGCAAAAAGTGACTAAAACACTCATAGTTAAATTTTTCTGCTGAATCATTAAGATCTAAGTGAAATAATACTTATTTTAGAAAAAATGTAACTTTTTTTATCTCCCAAGGTCAGTCAAATCCCCTCAGGATTTAGCTTGAAACCATGTACAGTGCTGTGTAGAACTGTTGTTAGTGACAGCCATCTGGATGAGTATGGCCATTGCTTGACCAGTTGGCTCTCTGTGAAGGCCTGAGAGAAGGTTTTCCCTCTAGATGATTCTCCTTAGGTACATGATAGATCATCAATCCATTTCCTCTGTTGCCCCATAATCACCTTTAACAGAAAATTTGGGACACCACTGACTTAAAGGATATTATATTACAGGTACTTTTATGTCCTGAGTCCTCACTGACCTAGAGGGGCTAGGCCCAAAATACTGGCTGTCTCTGTAGCCCTTCTTTTTCTCTAATTGTTTGTTCTTTCCACTTAAGTTGTTAATTCTCCAGAAGAGAAGCTTAATGCTATGATTAACATATAACAGGCAATTTAGTTTAACACCATTGTCTTTTTGAATATCAAACACCTCAGACTTAACATGGAACCGGTACTGTCCATCAATCATTGATATTCTAATAACACCCTATAGAATGTGACAGAAATAATTATGCACTTTAACACAGAAATTTAGAAATCTAACCATATGCAAAATTATGGCAGGTGAACACTATAGCATTTTTTCTTTGTCTGTTATACCCTGTTTTTTTTTTAACTTTTTTTTCAACAAACTTTTACTTGAGAGAGTCTATAGCAGTAATTTGTATGACGTTAGAAGTATCGTGCATCTAAAAGACCAGAATGACAGATATTCGAAGCATACTTTTAGTGTTACACATTGCTAACCTCAGTGTAATTGCTTACTTCACAAATATTAGCATATATAGTTAGTCGAAGTGAGAATTCTTCCAATTAACTGCTAGTTTCAAAAATCTGTTGGAGATTCTTAGGACCATTGTGTAATTCATCCTGCGTATATAAGTGCATGGTTTTGCCACTGCCAAGTTTGCTAATTTTTCTGCTTGCTATCTCTTCATTGTTCAATCTTTAAGCATTTGATTTCCATTTAGCTATGTTATGCGTTTCCATTTTTATTTCTACTTTTGTGTTCTTGCACTAGGGAGAATATATGTTATTTAAAATTTTAGGTATAGTTTATTTCATTTATGAGTATATGTTCAAGATACATCCACTTATATATGAACGTTTCAAGTTTATCATTCTTTGTAGCTTAGTAATATTACATTGTATAAAAGTGCCACATCTTTTCCAACCATTCTTCAGGTGACGAGCATTTTGGTTATTTCCAAGATTTGGCTGTCACAAATTGTCCTGCTATAACCATAGGTGCACAAATATCACTATGATATGATGTTTTCAATTCTGGGAAAGTTCACTGTAAGCGAATATCTGGATTGAATTTGTTTTCCAGTCCTAGTTTTTAAAAGGGTCTCTATGCAGGTTTCTGTAAGTGATGGAAAATACCTGTTTCATGTTATGTCAAAGCATTTGAAATTCAGAAATATGGTAATGTTAAGCTCCAGTGCCTAAGTTATAGAGAATAATATCATTAAGCTTCTCTTTCTAAGGTTAACAACTTAAGTTGGCAGTCAAAATAATTAGAGAAAAAGTAGGGATACAAGTACAGCCAATATTTTGGCTCTAGGCCTTCAAGGTCAATGAGAACACAGACATAAAAGAATCTGCACTGTAATAGCATATGACTCAGTGGAGTCCCAAATTTTCTGCTCCTGGATATTATGGGTCTGCAGAGAAAAGTGATCAATGATGTGCAGTGTGCCTAAGGAGAGTTGCCTAGAGAAAAAAACATTCTCTCACGCTTCCACAGAGAGCAAAATGGTCAAGCAATGGCCGTGCTTCATCCAGATGGCTGACACTGACAAAAGTTTGGCAAACTGTAGAACATGGTTCCAGGGTAAATCCTGAGGGGATCTGACTGACTTTGTCAGTGTCAGATACAAATGTTATATATATATATATATATATATATATATATATATATATATATATATTAACATGAGTCTTGTGTTATCTTGGTGTTAACCATTCAGCAGAAAATTCTAACCATGAGGTATAAAAAGGAAAACCATAATAATAATATGTTGAGTTGTAAAAGGCTGAAGTCAAAAGCTTCAGATAATGTCAGATGAGCTGGTAATCTACTTCTCTTATGGACTTGTGGTAGTTAGTATATTGTGTCAACTTGGTGAAACTTGGCTGGATCAACTCTGTAGGTTCTGCAGTGTGTGGGCCCCATTCTGCACTATGTGCAATGCCTGCCTGGTACATAATTAATCCCACTCTGGGGTGTGATTGGTCCCTTTCTAGGGCTATATGGGCCACCCCAGAGTGACTCAGCACAAAAAGCATGTAAAATCAGTTGAGGAGGACTTTGCGCAGCCCAGCCCTGCCCTGCCTGCTTCCTTGGCCTTGCTCTGCCCTCTTCTGTTTCCTCGAAGAATTCCTGGTCTTTGGAGAAGCTTGATGTTTGCAGCCCTACCCTGGGTGGCCCTACTCTGTACCCTTCTTTGGAGGCCCTGCCCTGTCTTGCTTCCTTGGAGAAGTCCAAGTCTTTGAAGGAGCCTGATCTTTGAAGCAGTGCCACTTCGGAGATCGGATCTTGACAATAGATCACCGGTGCAGAATTTGGAAAACAGAGGATTGGTGGGTGCTGAAGTTGTTGCTCCTCCTCTGCTCCTCATTGTTTTCTGCTGCTAAGAACTACTATAATTTTCCTTGGGTCCAGCAGAGTGAGAACTGAAACCTCCACAAACTATGAGATAAATAAATCTTTCCTTCCTTCATTTTGAATAGTGGTTCCAGAAATGAATAAAAAGTAGCAAAGGCAGGACTATTGCACTAAATATAAAGGTACTTTTCTGGGCAATGAAAAGAAAGATCTGTACTAATGATGTTTAGAAAGGAATCATGTCTGCACCTTGTACTCTGAACAACTATGAGGAAGACAACATTATGTAATGTATTAACTATTGTAAAATAATAATAATAATAATAATAATAATAATAATAATAATAATAATAATAATAGTCCAAAACTGTTAAAATTTCTGTTATAGTCTTCTAAGTGGATTTATTTATGGCTTTTGTATTATTCTGGACAGTTTGCTTTTGTGGATATGAGAATTTGGCTGAAAAACATCTTTGCAGCCAATATAAATATTTAAGCTCAAAAAACCCAGAAAAGACTTACAGATTTTAAAATAGTATTCCACTGTAGCAAGTACAGCCACAATTTCTAGTTTCTGACTATAATTTTTGAGAGTTTTGTTTTTTTCTCTCTCTCTTTTTTTTTTTTTTGTTGTTGTTGGCTGGTTCAGCCCTGCCTTGGCTGGCAAGGCATGTGATACCAGAGAATCAAACCATAATCCCCGCACTTCCCTAAACTTACCTAAGCAGGCACTTTAGATGGCTAACCTATCTCATTGGCCTGTGAGAGCTTTATCCTCAACAAAAAAAATTGTTTCCAGCTACTAACTTCTGCATGTCAGATGTTTTTCATTTTTTGTGCAGTGTAGAACTAACTGATAAAAATTAAATTGTGTGGCTATATTAGTAAACATCTGAATTACTTATACCTAGGTTAAAATACTAAAGTATTTGTTATTATACATGCATATATTCTTTGCTTCTTAATATTTATACATGATAATATATTTGAATCTAGTAAATGTATTTCACAGATTGTTATCCAAATAACTGTGATTAAAGCATGGGCAGTCATTATTTTAAAATATAAACTTTTGTCAAAGTATATAAAAACAAATTAAAAATGAACTGGAAAGTATAGTTTTAAGATGACTGAGTATTATTCTTATCAATCACTTTAAGATATCCTAAAGTTAATCATATTATAAACACAACTCATTTAACATTTTAGTAACAGTCAACTGTATAAAAATGGTTTGTTGTAAATTTTTAATATTTGTGACTTCATTTGTTGACGGATGTTTTTGTATGGCCCAATGATAGTAGTTTTAAGAAACACTAACAAAGCTTACTGGCTTCTACAAAGACGATTTTTCAGGTTTAAAATAAGGATTTCTGGCTTTTTCCATCATCAGTATATTATGTGCTCTTTCTACATATGAAAACCCTCTACCTACATATGATACAGTTTGATATGCAAATATGAGTAATAGCACAATTTATGAAATTACTGATAAACTATGTGTTGGATGGCACAATTTTGTAATGTTGCAAAACGTATGTTTTATTATAATTTGGTCATGAATCTTTATAAAATACCTTTTAGGTAAAAATACTCTAACTAGACAGAGCTTGTACTAAGAAAGGTAAAGAATTCAAAATGTAATATACAAAACTAAGGTCATTACTTACTTTCAAAATGCATTTTTCATATATAGTTCAGTTAGTCATGATTGTTGTGTTAAAGTGATTTAACTTATTTTGCTAAATTGTTACATTATGTATTGCTTCCAGTCCTACAGTTGTCAAAAGTCACATTCTTCTTAGTCAATAATAGTCTTGCTCAAAAGAAGTTAACTTTTTGATAAAATAGACAGAATATCTTGCACTCTTCCAATTTTTAACATTTTCTTTATGTATGTAAGGAATCCTAAATGTGCTACTAAGGTATAATTATTGATTTTGGCATAAGTATTCTGAATACAGTCTCCCAAATGGTAGTTGACATTAGTTTACAAGAAAAGGACATCTAAGTATTTCAGTGATATACCTTTCTAACAAAATTGTTTTTGTCCCACAAAATACTGTCTTTCTCTTTTCTTCTTTTTTACTTTACTGATAATATTTTAGTGTGTGTTTCTAAAAGTAGAGAATTTCTTAAAAACAACCTAATTACACTTAAAAAATGAGTAACAATCCTTGATATCAGAAATGGCTACTTAGTAATCAAATTTCCAAAGTTGTCTAAACCCACACCCTTTTCTTTTGCGGTACCAGGGATAGAAATTAGGACCCTGCACGTTCCAGGGAAGCACTTATTCTACTGAGCTATCTCCCCAGCCCCCATGAAACCCCTTTATAAATAACTATTCAAATCAAATTCGAATCATGCCCTTGCATTGTAATTGATCAATATTTCTCTTTATTCTTTTTTGATTTATGCATTTTACCTCCTTTTCCCAACTCTTTTTTTTTTTTGTCTTTTTGAGACAGTGTCTTGCTATGCAGTTAAGGCTGGTCTTGAGCTCACTTTTTTGTAGCCCTGGCGGGTCTCAAACTCACATCAATCCTCTTGCCTCAGCCTCCCAAGTACTGGGATTATAGGCATGCACCATCATGCCCCGACTTCTTTCCAATTCTTCTCCTTTATAATTTGGAAAAATATCTGAATAATTTTTTTCTGCAGCATGTTTCATATTCTTGATTCTGGATGTACCTGTTAGAAACTTAAAAATAGATCCATAGGCTACTCCTTATAGGTGTGTCACCTACTTCTAGTAGGAAATATATATCTGACTTTTTCCTCTTTAGATGACATTAGGAGCCAGTCATGATTATATCCTGAATTGTTTTTTCATTAGGATTTACAAAAGTCTGATACTCTTGACCTGACTTGCTTGAGCTGTTCATTAACTTTCTTAGTTGAAGTCTGCTGTACAGATGGATATTCTGTAATTGTTTCACATCCGCTTGTGTTTCTTGAAGGTATTATTTTCGATGTTATGTTATAATGAGCTAACCACAGAGTACATAAGATTACACTTAACAAAAGACTCAAAATAAACTTAGCCTTAGACCAAACCATTCTAAATTTCTGAAATTTGGCAAGAATGGTTCTATGCCACTAAATTAAATCTTCTGTCAAATTATGTCCTATCTTTTCATGTGTGGGGCATATTTTGACTGACCATCACAAGAGAGAGCTACTCAGCCACTGAAACACAAGACCACACATAGTTAATTGATAATGTGTTTAGTAAAAGACGAAAATTATTTCATGAACATGTTGAAAATAAAGAAAAATGAGTCACCTGTGCCTTAACACTACCAAAATAAGAAGAACCTAAAAATGAATAGACCCTTCTAGCAAGTGGAGCGTGCTATAGCCTTGGCTTGCTTTTCACTTGACGTTACAACCTTTAATGATACCTTTTCCACCTCAAATGTCTAGCTTCCCTCTACTTAAGCTCAAGATACCATAGGTGGAATATATGCACCAGTCCAATATGAGACATCCTAAAGACTGAGGACTGGACTTACACCAGGAATGAGTTTTAACAGCCAGTGAAAAATGAAAGTTTAAATGTTACATTTTTTTTTTCTTTTATAAACACATGGCTTCTCCACAATTTCTTAGGCCATTTGTAGTTTGGATTTTCATTGTTCATGTTTTATTTCCTATCATGTTTTAGTCCAGGAAAGTCTATAAGAATGAAAGTTGGTGGACAAAAGAAGCAGAAATTATATATATCACCTGTCCTTTCCTTTTGGTATATTGTGAGGACAAAAGAAAGTTATTCCTAAATTTTGACACAAATGTAAAGCTTTCTATTGATGTGTTATGTAGTGTAATGCAGTGATTGAGAACACACGCTTAGAAGTCAAGCAGCCAAGGTTTACATCCTTATAGCAGTAGTTACTAGTTACAAGAACTTGGATTGAAACCTCTTTTACAGTTTAGTTCCTTCAGCTAGGAAATACATTTAGCAATACTGCCCACTTTACAGAGTGGTTTTAAAGCTTGACAAAGAAGTTGAAATGTGTAATATGTATCACTAGATTCTACCCTACTCTGGAACTTGAGGGAAAAGAACTGACCTTCATACTGAAATTATCCTTTAAAGGGATAGAAATATACCATATATTCTACATAAATGATGTCTTCCCTTCATACTGGAGAACTCTATGTTTCACTCATATGGTATTTAGATTTGTCTCTTAAATAAGTTCCTATGATTGTAGTTCTAGCCAAAGTTTCATAGCACTTTTTTATACTCAATATTATTACTGCCTGTGTTAGAAATGCAACTAATTAAAAAGCAAAATATAAGTGAAAACTTATTTCTTGTTATTTAGTGATTCTTAAAGATCCTGTATGTTTTCAGTGAAGATCCATCAGTAATGCACATAAATTTTTCTCGTGTATTACACCCAGACCATGAGGTGCAATTATATTATATAACTGTCTATATTTTTCAAATATGTGTGAACAGAATTCTGGTATATTTATCGCAAAAACATTTAATATTATTAAGTGTATTTTGTCATTCTGTAATCCTGTACTAAGACTCAATTATTTCAAGGAAAAAAACAAGTGAAATAATGTTGCTAAGAAATGGGATGTTGAGAGGCTGGGAAGATAGCTGGATGGCACAAGTGCCTGCCTGGCAAGTGCAAGATCATTATTTCGAACCCTAGTCCTGAAAAAAAAAATGAAATAAAAGAAAGAAAAAATACATGGGATGTTGAACCATTCACCTCAAAAATTATGAACACAATTTTCTCATCCCAAATTTGTTATGTAATTAAAAAGAATAACAGGAATGGAGAGATTACATTGATGAACAAATCTCAAAGCAATGCAAAGAAGATACACTTAGAAGATAGGCTAAAATATAATTAGAGAGATGCAAGCTAATGCAATGAATTAACTTGGGGGGTTAATTATATACTATTATATTAGAAAATATTCATAGTACAAATAATGTCTAGTTGCCTTGAATTTATTTCTGCGTGAGTGCTCTTAATTGATCACTAAAGGAATAACGTTGCCTTGTCAGTGGAAACAGTTTACAGTCATCCTCTTAAAAGAAATAATTTTACATTACGTGAAAGAAAGGCTGTTTCAAAAGAAAAAAATAAGTAATGTGGATTTAGAAAGGTAAATGTTTAATTGTTTGATCAATCTTATATACCTATATGTATTAATCTAAACTGATCTGATGATGAAAATATGTAATATAACCATTGTTAAATTTAAACAATAAAAAAATTGAAAAAAAAAAAAGGAAAATTTCTGGAGTGCTTCTACCAGACAAGAACAAGTCACACTTGATATTATCTCCCAAAGTTTGTTCATCCACTTAAACACCATGTTTTTAAATTCTGTTTCCTTGAGATTATTTTCTTCCTTATTCTTTCATGAAAATTTCCAGGCTTCTTCATTTTGTTTAAAATGTGTTACACATTTGTAAATTAAAGCTGTGCATATTTATAGGTTCACATGATGTAATTTATGAACATGACACGAAACAATTAAAACCAGACAACCAAAGATGTTATCTGAAATTTATTACTTTTTTGTCCTTTTGAAACAAGGTTTCCATATGCGGTTCAGGCTGGCCTTGGGCTCACTTTGTAGCCAAGGTTTGTCTTGAGCTTGCAGTGGTTTTCCTGCCTCAGCCTCCCAAGTACGTGGATTACAAGCATACACCACCAAACCTGAGTCAAATTTATCACATTTGTGGTTAAAAAAATGAAAATGTTTCCAATGAGTTTCAAATATATAATACACTATTGCCTGTATTTATCATTGTTATGGTTTAGATTAAATGACCCAAAATGTCCAACTGTTTAGAGGTAGACGTATCAGTAGGAAGTCATTACATTATGGTAACTTTAACTTAATCAGAGGATTAATAATCTGATTTATGAGGTTGGCAAGATGCTTCAGTGATCTAAAACAACTGCTTAGGAAAGTTTAGGCAACTCAGGGATCGCAGATGGATTCCTGACACCACATGCTGCACCAGCTCCACTCCCAAGTCATGCTGAGCCAGCCATAATACATAAAAAAAGAAAAAAAAAATCTGATTTAGAATTTAATGGGCTTATAGGGAGTAATGAAATTAAGGAACTGAAACTTAATTCAAGGGTTTAGGTCACATGGGCATGACCTTGAGATTTATATCTTTTCCCAATTCCTTTCTCTTCAGTTTTTAATCTTCTCTGTTTCACTGCTATCATGAAGTGAATACTGTACCTCCATTCCATCACACTCTCACATTAAGGTCCTGAGCTCTACCATAGAGACCTGATGCTATGCAGTCAATCACCATGGGTGTAAAACGCAAGCCAAAATAAAATTTTCGCCTCATAGATGTGTATTTTTGTCTTATTTTGTCACAATAATGAAAAACCGATTAATATGGTGTTTGATGATTTTCAAAATTTCTATTCATTCTTTTTTTTCTACTTTTTTCTATTCATTCTTTATAACCAGTGTTTTGCACATTTTGAATACCTTCCATCTATTCCTTCAATGCAAAATTTCTAGTAGACACAATTATCTTCTCTGAATGTGACTTTGATGGTTTTAGAATATATGAGAATATGCTGATTTATCTTTATGAACCTGACTTATTTCATTTAATGTGATGCTCGTAGGGCCACATCTTCAATGCAGTCCAATAAGATCTTCTCAAAGAAGTTTTACAATATCAGTGTAACATGTAACATCTCTCCCTATACTGTAAACTTTAAGTATTTAAAGACCCAAAATTCAAAAGGAATGATCTTAAAAACCACAAATAAGATAATACTCTTCTTCCCAAGTCTTCTTAGTATATCCTATTGCCTCTCGAAAATCCCCCTCTATTTCAGAAATCAGTGCCTGTCGCACCCATAGAATTCTGCACTTAAACAAGAATAGTACTTAAAAAATGAGAGAATAGTAAGTTGTACTTAATTTCTTTGAGGAGAAAACTTGTTACTCTCAAGTTTTCAGGGCTCAGTTACTTTTCTAAGATATAAGAGATAGCAAGAAATTTTCTGGTAAACGATCAAATATTAATTTGATTCTTAATTTCTAAAATTATCGAGGCTAAGTGTCAGCCTGATAGCTCAGTGGATTAAAGCACCTGTTTAAGCAGAGCGCAATGCCTGGAGTTACATCCCTCTCTTGCCATCGCGGTCCTATGTGCAGGGCTTAATGATGCATTGATGGAGACTTGGCATGGCAGCACATACCTGTAATCCCAGCTGTTGGGCAACTGAAAATAGGAGAATCAATACATGTCCAGTTTATGTAGTGAGATCCTGTAGACTCTGTCCTAAATACAGAAAATTATCTAGACAAGAGATCAAGATGTATAAGGATGTGGAAATCATACATAGAGCTAAGTTTTCTTATGCTCCTCTTTACAGCCTCACTGTATTAGGAAGAGTAGCTAAATGTATTGACAAGATAAGTTGTACTCAGTCAAACATTTGGTTGAAATTGTGCCATTAATATGCAAACACATAAAATGAAAAGACTAAAAACAAAGTCCTTCTGCTCAAATGTGTCTTGTGTACTTTCTTTTGCCAAGGCTCAAGGGATAGAACTCACAGTCCTATGCATTCTAGGCCTTCCACTACTGAGATGAACCGCCAACATTCTTTTTGCATTTGTTCTATCAGTTCCATATAACTACACACAATTAGGTACTTTTGAGTAATCAGTGGATCTGCTCCACTCTTATGCTATGTTCTTTTCATTAAAATAATAAATTTTTAGTTTTTATGTTTAATATTCAGGCAAGGGTTGGGGAGATGGTTCAGAAAAATAAACGTTTTCCTGTCAAGTGCAAGGGCCTGAGTTCAATCCCTGGTTCTGAAAGCAGGCAAACAGATTATGAGTGAAGTATAGCATAGCGTATGTAAAGGCTCTCTGAGATAAATGTTTTCTTTATTGGTACATAAGTGTAGGAAGTACTCTTAACATTGCTTTAGATGTATAATATTTGGAAGATGCAATGCTTCAGTTTAATGACTTTAATTTGATTAGTTTTGGAACTGCCTAGGGAGTACTAAGTTACATTTCTGAGTGTATGTGGCTGAGTTAGTTAGTCACCTTTATGGTTACTATATTTTTATGTACACTCTTCTTTTTCATACCACACTCTTCGGTCATGTTATTTCTGCCTTGACAACAATTAACTATGGACTTAATAACACAAACTACTAACCAAATTAAACCTCTCCTCTTGCAAATTGTGAGTGTCAAAAATTTTGTCTCAAGAGTTGGAAAGAAGATAAATATAAAAAAATAAGATTATACTAAATTTTCTATATGATAAATGTGTAATAGGCTGAAAGGAAACTGTTCAGTTCTGTATGATCATTTGCTCTAGAAAGCACACTGTTTCTCTTTATGCTTGTTTACAGAGTGTAGGAACTAAAAGCCAATTCATTTTTTTCTGGCTTTTACATTTTTTATTGGCTGTTACAGTGAAAAACCATATATTTTTATCACATATCAAAATGTCATCCCCAGAATATTATAGAATATTATTTAACTTTTCAGTTTAGGGTGATAGTGAGCCATAATTTTCAGTAGACAATTATTATTACAACCAAGAATAGTTTTCAAAATTCTTTATATAAAGTTGTTAAAGTTGTAGGCTCAAAAATTTATATATATATATATATATATATATATATATATATATTGCCAGTTGACAGTGTTACTTTCACATTTCAAAAGTAAAGAATTTTCATTCATACTCAGCAACATCTCATCTCATTTGTTAAAAACTCCTATAAACATACTTCACAATATCAGTAAGGTTAATGTGTCCAATCAACTCATACAGTAAAATGTTCCAGTGAGGTGTTCTAGATATGAAACTTTAGTCAGTATTATTGATAGTCACCATCACTATTATCTTTATTTTTTTAGTAACAAAGACATGATGACTATTAAGTAATGAATGATTATCCAGATACGGTGCCATAAATAATAAAACTGTGGAGAGGGCTTCCTTGTCTCAGTTTTTCTGTCTTAACTACTTTTACCCAGTTTATGTAATTTAATATTAGTATTTATTATACAGTGCATATACTCAAGGATAAGAAACAATAAACTTTTCTATAATTTGAGAAAGCTACAATTCTAAGAATATTTAAATATTTTTAACTACTAACTCAAAACAGAATATACTGCAATGAAGTCCCAATAAAACAAAATTATAGGCATACACTAGTGAAAGTTGATACTCACTGATGTATTCAGCAAGTATTACTTTTAATTATTGAAATATGTACTAACTTCTTTCTATAAGCTACCAGATTTAAATATATTGCTTACATATATGCTGAAATATAAAAACATTTTTTAAAATCATGATATATCATATTGAGGTTTTCCGTAAGAATCAAATTTCTCCTTCAAAAACATTGCTTTTGTGGATAAAATTTTACCGAAAACATAGGTAGATACCATAGACCATCATGCTAACTCCATCAGGTACAATTTCAATTGTGAAAAGGTCAGCTTCATATTTGGAAATTGTTATGCAAATTGTTATTAGTTAATGTTTCCCGCGGGACAACCTGCATTTTCACCGTCAGTTCAGAAGTGTATCTCAGGAAAATCAGTGCTTAGAGAAGTTTCTCTAAAAAGATTCCACTTACAGTAAATAAATAGATTTATAAAGATATACTACTTTTTCACAAAAATATATAAAACCAATGGGTATTTATTCACTCCTCCTGCTTTTCTAAATTTTGTTCTTGAACATATATCAGGACATGACATAAAGTGAACAGCACTCAAAAGGAACTCTTCTAGTAATATGTCAAAATATGCCTCAGCAGAAGTATTATAACATGAATGTACATATTTGGGAGGAAAATTAGATTCAGAATATTTATGCAATATATATTGGGGAAAGTAACTGGATTAAAAAACTGGTAATGTGAACAGAATCTTAATAAAAAATTCATGTAAATAGTAATTTAATAACATAAAGATGCTTATTATAATTCAAAAATAGGGAAAGGGAAATAAAAATTAATGTCTCATAGCAATAGATTATTAATCAAATGCTGCTATACAACTTGGTAAAACAATGATTTTTGAGAAGAAATTAACTTACCATGAAATAAATCATTTTCTACAACATTAAAAATTTTCTACTCTTGAGTTTAGTTTTTCTGCAGGGTAGTATGATTTGCATCCCTATCTAATTTGATATTTTCATTATCAAAATGAAGGGAAATATTGAGGGCTAAGCAAGTAGCTCAATGATAATGCAATTTGCATGTCATCTGCAAGAATTAAGTAAAATTAAAATAATAGGATATTTACTAAGGACATGGTAACTCAAATCATCATCTACTACTGGTAGAAAACTAAAAAGATTGAGGAAATTTAAAGACAGTTTGTTTTTAAACTTTGTTTTAGTATTCACTTCAGCAGCACACATACAGAAACTATGTTCTACAGCTATTTTTATTTGCTTTTCTTCAAAATTAAAGTAATAAGCTTGGTAGTTTCTTAAAGCTAAAAATATTCTTAGCATGTGTCTTAGTTACTTTTTCTCAATGCTTTGAGAAATACCCTACACTCAAAAGGAATGAAGGAAAGGTTTATTTAGCTCACACTTACTGGAGGTTTCAGTTCATATTTGGCTGGCTGAAGGCTGAGTGGCACATGGCAGAGAGCATACAGTTCATGATGGTGGAACAGCAACAATCACAACAGAGGCAATCAACCAACAGGGGCAGCAGAGAGCAAGAGTGTGAATCTGTTTCTCTTTATATTACATTCAGGCTCTCTGCCTCAGCCTATCCACCTTAGGCTACATCCACAATGCCAGAAGTACTTAAAACACATAATCCCAGGGATTATGGATCAAGTCTCAAACTCTAGATCAGTACTAAATCACATAATCCCAGTGACTCATGAGTCAAGTCTCAATCTGTAGAAGTCCCCGCCCGTGACTGCATGAGGCTTTGGGGGGACAGCTAGACATAAACCATAACAGCATGTGTTCCAGCACTGCAATTTGAAGCATTGATTCAGTAGAAAGGAAAGTGTAGGACTACATTGATATACATATAAATTTTCATAGAAAAATTCATTATGATAGTAAAAGTTGCAAAGCAAAATAAATAATCTTCAATATGCATGGTAACAAAATTGAGGTAAATAAGGAAATACTACTTAGAAGAAGGAACATACTCCTGTTACATGAAAAACTTGATTAAATCTCAAAAACAAGATACTAAGTGAGGAAAACTAGTTACAAAATAATACATGCTGCACAGTTCAACTTGGGTGAAATCATAAGAAGGCCATATATATATATATGTGTATATATATATATATATATATATATATATATATTAGATACACAATGTTAGGAAACATGTCTGATTGTGTAGGGCTAAAGCTGGAAGTAAAAAAATCACTGGCTAAAAACAAAATGAAAGTTTTTGAGTAATAAAAGTTATGTATTTTTATTGTGATAGTCCATTCACAGCTACATAAATTTACAAAAATTCATTGAAACATATTCTTAGGAAATTTATTCATTTCATGTAAATTTATATACAACCCACTAACAAACAGGCCTGTCCCCTCAAATAAGAAAGAGTGTAAAGAAGAAAAATTAACAAAACTTGTATAATAACTAAAATCTAAAACCAGATATATTATAGGATGAAAATCTGAGAGAAATTGTAAAATTTTGACAAAACAAGATGCTAGTAGCATGTATGTCAATGTCTATACGTTTCACATATATAACGTTCTCTCTAAAGTAAGATATTGACTTTAGTACAACTGCTGCTTTTTAATCTCTATAATCTCAACTTTAGGTGTTTTTATAATGGATAAGTTAATTTAGCCCAGTGTGAACTTAGGTACATACAAAGTGATGAGATTTTAAAAGCATGGAAGCATTAGCTATGAACATAGGCTTATGATATTTTTGCTTTCAGGTTTTTTAATGTTAGAAAACAGAAAAGTATGAAAACTGAGGCCCTACCATTAGTTGTGTTAATTTACTATAGGATAAGCATATTTATCCAGAGAAAAAAGTGATAAAATATTTTGGACGACAGTAACCTGCAGTTCATATGATAATGTAATATTTTGACATAGCATACTACTGAATTTCCAGATGGCCTGACCTGGTTTGCTCTTGTTCCTCTTGTTACGTCTTTGCAAACAAACAGCAGGTCACAAAACAGAGCAAAATGCAGAAATTATATTAGTAAATAATTACATGATATAATTGAGCATTTGAAAAAGTGTTTAAAATAAGACTGATTTAAATTACTAACATATCATAGATATTTATTAGATAAATCTTAAAATTGTCAAAATGTATTGATTACATCAATCTACTTACTAACGTGAATATAAACTTCATGTATGACAAACCTATACTAATAAAATAAAATGTAGAAAGACAGAGATGAAGCCAGACCTAGTAGCACTTCCCTGTAATCCAAAACCCTGGTAAACTCAGGAAAATATAACAATTATGTGCATAGTCTGGAAAACTCAGTGACTAAACATGAACCTGTCTCAAAAAAATTTCAAGAAGATCTGGTGAAATGGTTGAATGCAAAGGCCCCTCTTTAGTACTGTAAAGAAAAAGATACAGGTTAACTTCATATTATAAAAAATGGGTGTGTGAAAAGTGAGTGATCATTTCTTTTGAGTACAGTGAATGAAAAACAATCTTTACAATAACAGATGTCTATACCTACATATCAGTAATTATATTCTGTTATTTGGAAAATTATTGTTACAATTAAAGGACTGTAGAAAATAATGGATATTTTAGAAACAATTGTGACAAGAAAAATGTCAATAGATTTTGAAATATCTTTTTTTTTTTTTTTTTTTTTTTTTTTTTTTTTTTTTTTTTTTTGTCTTTTTGAGACAGGGTCTCGCTATGCAGTTGAGGCTGATCCTGAGCTCACTTTTGTAGCCCAGGCTGGTCTCGAACTCGCATCAATCCTCCTGCCTCAGCCTCCCGAGTGCTGGGATTACAGGCGTGAGCCACCACGCCCAGCTAGATTTTGAAATATCTTAAACACATCAGTGATGTTGGTCAGAAAAATATATGTATACATATATCAGTAAGTCAAGAAAAATTAAAGGCTTCAATTTCTAGGTCAAAAGGAATTGGTATGCAGGGAAAGTCTGTAAGTATTCATTTCAGGTTCGACATATAAATAACGTAGAAGTTACCAATTTCACTCTAACTTAAAGAATATTGTCAAACAATCCTAAACTATCCGCTTTATTGACTCATAAGAGAATTGAGTTCACAAGGCAAATTATCATTCTGAAATCTGGGTTAAAATGATAAACATAGACATCAGCCTTGAGAAAAAGCTGATGTAAGCATAGAGTGGTGCCAAAATAAGGAAATTTTCCCTACTTTTCATTTGTGTATTTGCTACAGGGTCTCATTGTGCAGCTCGGACTAATACTGATCCGCCTTTTTTCAGCCTAACCGGCACTAGGACTACAGGCAGGTGATACTACCTCCAAACTCAGTAGCTGACTGAGTACCCCTGGAGGATAGGACTAGTGCTGAATGCAGGACTGCGGATTGAATCCTGATTCCTGCACTTGTAGGACCTTAGTTTCCTGAGGTACCTCTCCAGCCTGGAAAAATTTTTAATAAATACTAGAAAGTGGCTAAAGATTATCTTGAGAGTAAGAAACTCATGTGGACTGACTCTAAGGGTATCAACATTTCCAGGAAATTTACAAAATTTACACAATAAATTTTTCCAAAATATCCTCATATTTCAGAGGAAGGGTGAGAGGGAGAAAAGAAGTGAAGGAAGGAGGGAGGAAGGCAGGGAAGGAGAGAGAGAGAGACAGAGATAGAGAGACAGAGTGAGAGAGAGAGAAGCCATGTTGAAATATCTCTGGAGTGTTGTTAAAAACAAAGGATAACTCTCGGAAGAAAAATATTTATTAGAACCTTATGCAACCTGTGTAATAAACAAATGTGGTTACATCTAGCTTTCCTGTCTTACCTGAAGGTAAAAAAAAATTGCAAAAATGCTGCAAAAGTTCACCTTTAAGATTCAGATATACTCAAACATCTCAGATTTAATAATAGCATTACATAATGATTTTCCTCTTATACACTTTACCCTTTATCCAGAAGACTCCAGGATAATGTCTTAAATTACAGTGTTGCCAAAAAAAAAAAAAACCACGCACGCACACACACACACACACACACACTGCTTAAAGAGTACAGGTAGGCAACGAAGGCGAAAAAAAAGACAAAAATAAAGGTAGAAAATCAATATGTGCTCTCTGGCTTTTTCAGTTATAGGAAACTTTAAATGCAGCTCAATTCCGGGCTATATTTATGTAGAATTTCACATTAAATGTCTCTAACACAGACCCAATATCTTGTAGGTAATATTCAACAAATATGAGATAAACATTATTTGCAGGAAAATAAAACAGTCTACAGACATGCAATAAGCATATATATCAGATTCATGTATGATGGATGTTTTAAACAGAAACTGTGAAATCAAAATATTCATGTTATTAATTCTAATTGAAAAGAGAAGCAATATGTAATATCAGATAAGTAAATAAAAACAGATAGTAATGCTAAATAAGTTATTAAGAGAAAATATCATAAATAAAAAGCATAAAAACAAATATGAAAAATGCCTTTATTGAACCAACTACTGGAATATGCATGTAATGGTTAATTCATTGTGTCAGAAATTAGAAGTTTAATGAAGAGACATTTAGAAGTTTAATTAAATGACACAGCCTCTCTACATCCTAGGATGTAGAGAACCAAACCTAGAGCAGGTAACCTGAATGTCATGTAAGGGAGTAAAAGAGAATTCCTTTTATGGGGGGAGAGGGAGTCTTGTTCCTTTTGCTATATTGCACTGCCTATTAGTGGTTGCATCTCAGCCGTAATGCCCTCCCTTGAGGCCAGCTGATAACAGACTAAAATCTCCACAAACTGTGTTAAATAAACTTCTGTTCCTTTAACCTTGCGCTAGGCATTTTCTTTCACCAATGAGAACTACATAAACTTTTAATCCCTTGTTTTGAGGAGTGTAGTATTTTGTCCCACAATTGGAAGAAAAGTAATCATGACAAGAACCATGTTCCATAGTAGTGGTGGGTATATCATGTTTC
>PVJA010023974.1:0-32438 GCA_004027025.1 Myocastor coypus | reverse complement strand
GGGCAAGGGGAAGGGGGAGGGGAGGGGAAGAGGAGAGGAGAAGGGAGGGGAAGGGAGGGGAGGGGAGGGGAGAGAGGAGAGGAGAGGAGAGGAGAGGAAGGGAGGAGGGAGGGAGGGGAAGGAGAAAGGAGGGATAAGGGGAGGGGAGGGAAGGGAAAAACAGAGCTGGGTATGGTGGCACACAACTGGAATTCCAGCACACAGGACTGTCACAAATTCAAGGCCACCTGGGCTACATAGTAAGACATTTGTCTCAAAAACAAAAACCGCCAACCAACCAAAAACAAAAATACAAAAAAATAAATAAATCGAATAAGGAACACCAGACTAGGAGTATAGCTCATTGGAGGAATATTTGCCCTGGGTTTGATTCCCAGCACTGGGGGGGGGGGGGGTTTACACCAGAAATAATACACTTTAATTAAATATTTACATGACAAGGTTTTTTCAAGTAGTAAACCAAATTCTTTAATGTAGTGTACAGCTAAATTTGAATATGTGGGCTTCCACGTGTAAACCTCTGCCAGAGTGGTGGTGCACACCTGTAAATCCAGCGCTCGGGAGGCTGAGGCAAGAAGATGCAGAGTTTGAGGACATTCTGGGCTACCAGTGAGCTCAAGGCTGGCCTGGACTACCTTGAGTGAATCAGTGAACCGAAGTGCCAGGTCCTGTCCAACATCTTCAAACGTGCTATCCCCAAGGCTCCTACGGAAGCCCCACGTAGGCAGGGCTCCTGCATCATAGCGAGGACTCTCCTACTTCGAGGTGAACGGAGAGAAATCCAAGGACTGGAAATGTGGAGTCAGGCTCCTCACGCATGTTGTTTTGCGAACGGAGCCAGACTCACTGTGGATGTCACATGCTATGCTGCCTTCAGACTTTGTTCCTGGGGAGGAAAGAGGCCACCAGGCCTCACCCCACCCTCAAGCACTTTAAGCTCCCTCTCCTCCTGGCAGCTGGCTCACCAGCCTGCCATCTTCTACCTTCTATAGCAGAGATCTGCAGCCCCTCTTCCCCTGGACCTAAATGACTTCATCAGTTTAAATTTGGGAATGAAGTCAGAGAGCTGGGTTCCAGTCCAGCCCTGGCCAGCCTTCTGTGGGATTCTAGGTGGTTATCATCCTCCCTGGCCAAGTCTCAGTGTCTTTGCCTATGAAATGGAATTGAGATGTCATCCAGGCTGGCATGTAAACCAAGGAAGCCACAGCTATGCAAGGAACTGCTTTTTAAGCAGACTGGATTGTGTTGGGGTTGGCTAATCAAACCAAACCAAAAGAAAGGGTTTTGCTCACTGCATGGGGAGGGGTGGCTGGATTTCCCAAGCAGCCCTTCAGCGCTCCAAGCTCACTGGGAGAGGTGATTTTCCACTTGTCCCAGGGTCTTCCAATAGAAGCACTGGGTCACCTGGTGGGGAGCAGTCTGAGGTGGCTGGGGAAGGGGGGTGCTGGCTTAGCTCCCAGAGGCCTGACTCACACGGCAGTGGGGCAGGCCTGGTCCTCACATGCTTGGGAGGGTATGACACAGGAATGTCCCTCCTGCCCATGTTGGGCCCACATCCCGTGTCCTGTTCCTGCCCTGCAGATGCAGTGCTTGCTGTTCAACTGGGGCTGGAGAGATGGCATTATCTGGAGTTCTATGAGCCCACAGCAAGTGGCTTCAGAGCAGCCTGGCCCTCGGGATGGGCCCAGGGCAGGTAGGGCCAAAACACATAGAGCCCACAAAGAGATGGATATGGCCCTAGAGTCTCTCCCACCTGCTGGGTGAGGTGGTAGCTCCCAAGGTCACTAGGCCTCAGGGTTGCTATCTGTGAGGTGAAGCGTTGAACTTGGTATGGTCCATTTACTCAACACCAGGCCTCTCAAGGTGTGTACCTGGGGGCTACTGTGGCTTCTTGTCCTCCCTTTGGGGACACCTGCCCCCTGTAGTGTCTACTTCAGAGTCCTGTAGAATCTCTGATGAGCTGGACTAGGGACCTGGGAGATGGCACAGGTATAGCCTAGAAGTGGCCATGCTTGCAGGACCTGCACTTTGTGTATACGGAACTGGTGTGTGTATGGCTGAGTACATGTGACACTCAATCTGTGGCTGTGTGCATGGCAAAGCAGCTGAGCCAGACATTATGAGTGTCAGTGGCACTTGTGTGGCTATGGCTATGTCTGTGGTACAGTGTAGCTGGGTGCGACTTTTGAGCACAAGTGTGTATGTATGCATGGCCCACTTTAGCTGGGGGGCAAGCAGTGAGACTGTGTGTGCCTCTGTGGTGTTGAACTATGTCTCTGCATGGATGTGCAGATGATCATGTGGCTCTGTCACAGTACTGCCAGGGCCATCCCAGTCTCCTAGGCCCGACTGCTCCAGCTGGCGCCACAGCCATGGCTCAGGACTCCCAACTCTGTGTCCGGGGCATCTAAAGTCTACCTCATCCTCAGCCCACATGAGGCCACACAGTAGACTCTGTTTCCCAGGCCAGGCCAGAGGTGGGGATCAGTGGTACCTCATCCCCATGCAGGTACCAGTGGCCAGTGAGGATAGAAAAACAGGCCTTGTCTTCTACCCCACACAGAGCAAAGCAAAGAAACTGCAGACAGCTGGGCGCATCTCAGCCTGGAACACCTGCTGGCATGTCACTGAGGCCAGTGAGCCCTATCAGTATGTCCCCTCCTCTGCCACTGATGCCCCAGTCTTTTGCTGAGAGGAGCTTGGCCAGCCCAGAACAATCCCAGATGCCCCAGCACCCCAACTCTCACAGACAAAAAGCCAAAGGGAGGGGCTGTGATGCCCCACTCCTCACCCCACATACCTTTCCCCACCCAGGGACCTCAGGATGCCTGGCCCATCCCCAACTTCCCTTCCTGCTTTTTCTCCAAGGTCCAAGCCCTTCCCAAGCACTGACCTTCAGGACAGCACACATGCACGGGAGGTGGCCCCTCTCAGTGAATGGACACAAGAGGGTGACAGCCCCTCAGCGCAGGTGGCACTAACTGAGTGAGCCTCCCAAGCCTCCTTCCCACAACCCACACTGTGTCAGAAGGAGACCCTGTCCCTACCACACTCAGCGTCCCTCTGCAGATGACACAGGGAGTCACAGCTGGGCAGAGTTAGGGCAGATATTAGGTCCTCCAATCGGCCAAAAAATGAAGGAAGGAGAGCAGGGAGGGGAAAATTCCTCAAAAAGTCCCAAATCTGACCTCATATTGACCCAGGGCCAGAGGACTCATTCCAGAAGTTCCTGTGAGGACGCTCTGCCTAAACAGCAGGGCCTGTGCCCATCTCTTGTCATGAGCTGGCCTGGCAAGGCCTCCCTGGCAGCCCTGACACTGAGAGGCACCGAGCCCTTCTGCATCCTCCTTGGCCACCAGAGGACAGTGTGTCCACCCTGCTTACCTGCTATCACCTGGACCGCGTACCCCCAAGGACCCAGCTGCGGGGCCTCTTCAGTTTTCAGCAGGAGGCCACCAAACAGCAAGCAACCCAAGAATGACAGGGGTGGGACCTGGTTTCTAGGTGTCCCCATTCCTCCCTGGACTGGGGCTTTCCAAGGACAAGGCCTGGATGAGGCTCCAGGAGGGTGGAAAGCACCTAGAGTGTCCTGAGCAAGCTTCCCAAGCCTCCTTCCCACAACCCTCAGGCCACAGGAAGCAGAGTAGCCAAATCCTGCTGCTCTGACATGGGAAACCCCATCTCACAGCCCTTATAACCAAGGACAGCAAGGTCTGGGCCACCACTACCTCCTCCTAGCAGCTCCTTATACCCTACTTGTTGAGGGTCTATGGTCAAAACACCATGACCACCAAATCTCATCCAGTGCCTTCCAGGGACAATTCAGGGTCCAGCCTTCCCCGTCCTCAGCCCTCCCAGGATCCACACAGAGAGTTATGCTCTTGTCATCTTAGAAGCAGAAAGTTTATGGAGGGAAAAAAAGAGAGAAAATATTCAAGCAACAGCAGCAGCAGCAGCAACTAGGAACAGACCAAGATCTCCTGGGAGCAGAGGTGAAAAGGCCACTGTCCCCCCTCACTGCTGCTCAACCATGCCCTGGCCCGAAGAAGATGGTAGCAACCCCTAGAGGATGTAAACATAGGCTGGAGACAGCAAAGGTGACTAGGAGCTTCCAAGGGCTGGGAACTGGAATCCCTGGCTCTCCCCTGGGCTCCCACAGCGTGCCAGGAAGGATTCTGGAAGACAACACCTCCCCAGCCAAGGCCCCTGGGAGCTGGGGTCTGGACTGGCTTGAAGCAAGGCACTTATTGCTGGGGATCTCAACCCATAACTTGAAAGCATCCCCTCCTGGAAACTGCCACTAGCACCTATGGTCTGTGGCTTGTCTTGCACCCCAAGCCCAGGGGAAAGTATGCTGCCTGGCCCCCAAGCAAGGGAATATAGGTGCATAACAGGGGAGGGGAAACAGAGGTCTGCAGGAAGGAGTTGCCTGCAGCCCCTCCTGCAAGGGACGGGGGTGGGCAGGGAGCGAGGGCCATCCCCTCTGCCACCATACCACAGTTCCTGTGCACGGGACACCAAATGTGCATGGGAAAGGTAAGGGAAGGAAGACCCTACGTGACCCCTGTCCCCAAAAGTCCTTCCCATTTTCTGTCTGGTCCTTGTCACTCATTTCATCAAGACATTCTGCTGGAACACTGCCTACACTGGCTACAGGACCCTTGGGCTGACCTGAGAGCTTCCAGGAACCCCTTACTCAGCCACCTGTCACACTGCATGGCCTCTGCCTGATGCTGTATCTGACCCCTGCCTTGGATGGGGCTCCCCCAGGACAGGAATCAGCCTGGGTACACAGTAACTGGTCCAGGACCACAGTGACTCTGAGTGAATAGGGGTGGTGAGGGCAACCTGGCTCTGCCCTGTTCTATCTCTGAAAGAGGTTGGCTGGAATGGATCCAAAGCCCCTTCTCCCACCCACCTCACCTACCCAAGCCCCAGCCCCTCTGTGACCAGGCCATGGGGGGTGGGGCACACAGTCAGAGGTGGTCATACATGCGCAGGGCCTTCTCCAACTGCTGGGCCACACGCTGGTAAAAGAGGATCTGCTGGCGCAGGTAGCTCTGCATCATACGCTGGAAGTCGAGCTCGCGGCGCTGGTGGAAGTGGTTCATCTCAGCCTGCAGGGCGAAGCCCACCACACGACAGCGCCTGCGGATGCCGTCAGCCTCATCCTGTACCATCCGGCCCTCATCACTCATGCGCTGGCTCTCTTTCACCTTGGCAAAGGCGCCTTGTGGGCAAGGATAGGCAGGTGAGGGGAGAGAACTCAGCCATCACACCCTGGCTGCCCCTGCAGACCCTCCAGGGGTGGATAACATTACCTTGGAGCAATGACCAGGCAGTGACCTGGCCTCCTTGATGTGTCCACCAGGGCACCCTCTACTGCTGCAGCTCCCACCACACCATCTTCCCTCCACACTCGGCCTACACTGAACAGTCTTGGCCTTGCTAGATGTGGCTACACCAGGCCTGGGTAGTTCTCAAACCCCCAGTGCAGATCTCACACTCATACCACCTCCCTATGCCTCCTGGCCTCACATCCTCCAGAAAGTCTTCCTAGTTCCCTCAGTCTCTGGAGGCTCCTCAGAGGAGCCCTGGGTTCCCTCTCAACCTGTGCCTTCTCTGCCCACCTGTCTTGGGCTATGAGATTGATGTGCTCCTATCCTGTCCTCCTGGAGAGAAGCCTGACCCACAACAGATCCCATGGGTGACCTCCACCCCTAGGCTACTGTACTGTCCCCTAAGGCTGCTGAGTCTACCCAGAGACTGTCCCAAAGTGCCCCAATCTAGCCCCCAAGCTAGGTGACCTCCTGCCTCCCATCACGTGCAGATCAAGGTCCATACCCACCTCCCTGGCCCACTCTGACCCCGCAGACATCAAACCCTCCCAGTTCTTTTCTGCCTGCAGACCTCTGCCTGCTGCATGCCCATTCATAATTCAAGGCCCAGATCAGGTGCTATTTCTACACCAAAGCCTCCCCAGTCTCCCCCTGGGAAAATGCCACCTGATCTCACCTATCCTTTGGTCCCCCACCTGCATGTTACTCTAAAGCAGCACTTCAAAGGCCACCTGGCATGACTCCCACAGCCAGCAGCCCCCAAGAGACTATAGGAGGCTACTGTTATATCCAAGTGACAGGTGGACATGAGTAAGGAGTCCACTTGGGCAGGGAACCCATCCTAGAAGAGTCTGAAGGATAACCAGCAACTAGTGACTGGATTCAGCTCTGGATTAGAAGATACTCAGTTGGTTCTGCCTTTAAGCCAGCAAGAGGAGGAGGCCTCCTGCCTGTGCCTGGCATTCACCCTTGAGGCACAGGAGAGCATCGGCTGCAAAGACAACAGAGATGGGCAGGGTGTGGAAGGCAGCACCCACTCTGAGCTCCCAAGAATCCACTGCACACAGACAGGACAACCAGGACCTGCACTTTGCCATGCCTTTTTCAAGGAGAGAGTCTGGGTCCTTCGGGATGGCATTCTCTTTACTGCCACTCAAGTTGTCAGATGCATCCAAAATGCATTTATTGAGTGCTTACTACATGTCAGGCAATGGCTCTCCACTGAAGCTGGACATAACTGGAAGTCTTTAGGAGGAACAGCACCTATCTCTGTTGCATGGCTAACTGCTCACCAGGAGCAGTTGAAGCCTCTCTGGGCTGCCCCAGCAGCACACAAAGAAATGTGCGGTGCTCAGTTCCCAAGCCCAGCAGCCCTCTGGCCTCCTCCTCAAGCACCCTGCTCCTGCTCCATCTTAACAGTGTAGCCCTGGGCAACCAAGCCAGGACTCCTCCAAGACCTACAGTGGATGCAGAAGAGAATTCAGAGCTGGAGACACCCCAAAACACACTCCTTCCTGTCCCCAACTAGAAGGGGAAACTGAGGTCTTGAGGAGCAGGGACTTGCCTTTATACTCCCAGCCTCCTTCCTGGCCCTAGGCCTCTGCAGCAGCCCAGCAACCCTCTGTTCTGGCAGCCCAGCATGGACACAGGGAGTCAAGAAGTCCGCAGCAGTTAGGAGGTGCCATAAGGAGAAAGTACAGAGGCCAGATGTGATAGGCCAAGCTGAGCACGCTGAGAGGCCAACGCAAGAGAAACTTAAGTTCAAGTCCAGCCCAGGCAATTTAGCAAGACTCTTGAAATAAAAAAATAAAAATTAAAAAATAAGGCCAGCCAGATAGTTCAGATTAGAGCTCCTGCTTAGGCAGACGCAGGGGCCAGGGTTCGATTCCCGACCCCTGGCATGCTGTGCCAGGCCCGCCGACAGGGTACACTGAGACAGTGATTGAAACTAGCTAACTGGGTGTGGTACCATGCACCTGTAATCCCAGCACTTGGGAGGCTGAAAACAGGAGAATCACTACGAGTCTGATCTATGTAGTGAGATACACTATCTATGTAGTGAGTACACCTTGTACTAAATACAAAAAAATTAATTAAAATTTAGAGCCAGGGATATAGCTCAGTGGCACACCACCTGCCTCACAAACTTGAGGACCTGAATCATATTCCTGGTATCAAAAATAATATAAAATAAAATAGGAACCAGGTGTGGTGGCACTTGAGAGGTTAAAACAGGAGAATTGCTATGAGGACCAGCCTGGGGGCTACAAGAGTAAACACAAGCCCAGTCCAAACTGTGTAGCAAGACCCTGTCTAAAAAAAAAAAAAAAAAAAAAAAAAAAAAAAGACTGGGATGTAACTCAATGTGAAGGCTCTGGATTCAACTCCCAGTACCAAAAACTAAAATAATGTAAAACAAAAATGAACATTTAAAAGGCTGGAGATGTAGCTCAGTGCAAAGGCCCTAAGTTCAACACACACACACACACACACACACACACACACACACACACACTCACAAATAAATAAACAAACAAACAAACAAATAAATAAAAGGTCAAAAAGATGAGGGGAGTGAGGAAAGAAAGCCTTGAAAACAACAGCAGGACCAAACAATTGCAGTTGAGCTTCTGCCAGAGGAAGCAACCCCAAGAGGAGAACTCAGAGGGCCCTGGATTCCCCCTGCTGTACAAGACTGGATGCAGGGGGGCTGGATCTGTGTTCAAAGGCCTTTTTCCTGTAGTTCACCTGGGAACAAGAAGGAGCCTACACTTCCACCACCCCGTGCTGGCTCGGTATTCATGGTATTCACGGTACACAGGATCCAGGGATGGGGGCAAAGGTTGCAGGGGTGGGGACAGGCAGAGGCCCCACCCCGCTCTGTCATTTCCCCACCCTGTGACTCAGTTCTAGGGCCAGGACCAACTGAGGCTAAGTTTCCCACCCAGCAGGGCAGGCTGAAAGCAGGGCAGCCACTTAGTATTGCTCCTGTGTTCTATGGAAGTCAGTGAAGAGTCCCTGGGTCACTGATTGCCTGGCAGCCAGGTCCCAGCAATGGGTAAAGGAGAGCTGAAGCCACCAGCCACAGAACCCCTGCTCCTCAACAGGTTCCTAAGCTGCAGCCTCAAACCATCTGTCCCCTGAACATCACCACCTACCCTAGGTGGGAGCAGGACTAAGCTCCAGTCCTCACTGTGCCCTACAATAATATTTTCTCCTCCTGAGCTACAGTTCTCCCCACTGTGACATGGGACAGACCATCCTGTATGTGACGCTCCACACCACTCCTCATACCATGTAGAGCTATACTTCTACTTCTGTGACAATGCCTGCCTGGAGCAGCTGAGGACCACATCTACAGGGACCCAGAGCTCAGGATGCCAGGAGCTGGGTGCTGGGCTTCTTCCCTCAGGGTCACAACATGTACTCAGCTAGTGGTGGCTCATGGTAGCATGCCTTTCCCCTAAAAAAACTCAGAGGAGAGCAGGGGTCAGACTGTGCAGACTTGAGACCCAGTGCCTCCATCCATAGGACTTTCCTGGCTGAGGTCCCCAAAGCTTGCCCAGGTCTACCTCAAACAGTTCCAAGCCTTCCTCTCTCAACATCCTGCATCCCACGCCAGAGGGTATGCAGCCCAGTGGCACCGAGTCCCAGAAATACCTCAGCCAGCCCAGACACTGTCTCCCTCAGCTCTGTTTCCCTTCCTTATGGCTTTTGTGTGAGGCCAGGGCTTTGGGCACCCTGGGCATGGGTCACCCTGCTGCCCCTGCTCTGCCCCAGCTCTGCTCCAGCAGCTGCATGGTGATAGTTGTTTCATCATCAGACCCAGCCTCCTGCTGCCCACACAGAAACATGCCATGGAGGAGCTGGTCGAACCAGCTTGCCCAGGCCTGGTGCAGGTGAAGTTCATTTCCACCCAGTAAAGCACTTGCCCCATGGCACCCTTTGGCTGCTGGGTCACTAGGGTCCCCTCCCTCTCCCTTCTTCCAAGGCCTGACAGTTCATGGGGCTCTCCTCTTGTTCCAAATAGAGGAAACTGAGGCAGGGGGCAGGGAGAGCACATCCCAGAGCACAGGCAAAGTGGGGGACAATCTGACTAGAACTCAGGCCTCATGTCTCTTGGAGCTGAAAGGAAACATGCAGAAGGAGAAGGAGAGAAGTAAGGAGAGAAGTTCAGACAGTAATTCTGCTGGTAAGGAGAGCCACCACCTTCTCCAGATGCCACTGGCACCCAGAGGAGAGAAGAGGCTGCACTGTCCCTTGCCTGGGAGAAGTCCTGCCTCACCCCACCCAGAATCAAGCTCCCACTAGCCAGGCCTGACCTCAGGCTTCAGGGACCTGCCCCATTCTTCCAGAATTACCAGCAGCCCCAGGGAGGGACACACCTCTCTGGACATCCACCTGCCACTGTCCCCAGAACTCTGACACCTGCAGGGTCACTCCCCGATTCACACCCCAGGCAAGAAGCCAGGCTAGGGAAGGGGGATTGGCTGAGTTACACAGCCAGTGCCTTGGACCCCTAGTTCTGCTCCCCAGCCTGCCCAGGCCCTCTTGTGACCCAGATGATTCATTTCCCTGGTAACTCCTGCACAGCGCAGCGGTAACAGGCAGGGGCCCATCCTGTCCTCCCCCACATATGGGGCCCTGGGAACTGAAAACATGGCTAGACCTGGGAGGCAGCCAGGGTAGCCTTGGGCCTTGGGAGGTGGCAGGAAGAAGGGACAGTCTCAGCTGGGCCACAGCTCCCTGTACAACCTCCTTGCAGTTCCGTAATCTGCAAATGAGGACAGGGATCCTCCTGTGCAGATAGGAGCTCAGGAGCTGGGTAGAGGAGGTCAGGAGCAGCCAAGGCAACCCAGAGCCTGTCAAGTGGGAAGACAGGCTGCTCACTGTGCTCCTGTTATCTGGGCCTGGGGCCTGGACATCTCTGTGTTCCCAGGACACAGCCCAGTAGCATAAGTGATGGCGTAAACTAGATAGGACAGAAATGACTGAGCCACAGGTAAATGTGGAGCACTATGAGAACAAGGGTGCAGCAGAGGATACACCCAACATGTTTGTTGAGTAGATGACAGCTAAAGACAGACTCAGCGAGTTTCCCACTCTGAGGTTACCCCCACCCCAGGGTCTGGTGGGGCATCAAGCTTGGGAAGTCCCCTGGCTGCCCAGAGCCTACCTTTCTGCAGGTGGATAATGTCAGGGAAGTTGGACAGCAGACCCTGGTAGAGGGATAGCATGTCAAGCATGTGGAAGAGGTCGTTCTTGGGCTGCTCTGCAAACATCTCGCCCACGACCTCATAGGTCCGGCCTGTGTGTGAGATGGCGCTGTTGAGGGCCTCAGAGCTGAAAGGGGGATCCATCTGGAAGGCCTGGCTGATGGCCTGGAAGGCACTGCCCAACTTCTGGAAATCCTTGCGGAAGCCACCCGCATGCTTCCGCACGAGCTCTGATGCCACCGTGCTGAGCTGCAGGACGCTGTCATCCATCTTCTTGCTGAAGGCCTTGAAGGTATCCACACGGTCCTCTACATCCTGCAGATCCTGGTGCTCTGTGGGGATCTGCAAGGTAAGCAGGAAGCTGGCACCCACCATCTCGTCCTTCTCTGCACGACGCTTGCCCATCTTCCATTGCTTGTCGTCCAGGCAGCTGAGGAAATGCTGGAAGCCCTCATACTGTGAGAGCACGGGGTGGCTGGTCATATGGTCCATCCAGAGGATGAGCCGCCTCTTACGTTTCTCGATGAAGTCCTCCTCAAAGCGGCCAGTGGCCTGTTTCTCGGGCAGGTGGGGGACTGAGATGACCGTGAACTTGTGTAGCAGGCGGTTGTAGAGCCAGTCAAAGTGTTTATAGCGCCGGTAGACAGGTGAGCCAGAGTGGGTAGGGGTGAGTTTATAGGATATGTAGCTTTTGATGCCTTTGAACTTGGTCTGTTTGGTGGGGTCCTCCACAGAGCAGGCAAATGGGTGGGGGTCAGCCTTCCACTGGGGTCCACGAGGCCCCATTTCAATGGAGTAGGTCTCAGCGATCTTGGCCATCATGGGCACATCTCCAAGGATGAAGGCCTCCACGCCGGAGCGCACGAAGCAGGAGAAACGATTCAGGTTGCGCCCCACCATGCTGCCCCGCTTGGCTGATGCCAGGCTGTCTTGCCGCTCCAGGGGTGGCTTGGGCCGGAAAGCCATGTGCTGGCTGGGATAGGCCCCCGGGTAGGAAAGGTTAAGTGGGGGATGCCCATTGGCACCCAGCCCAGCAGACCTCTGCTCCTCCACCACCGTGCAGCCGTCATCCCAGTCATCCCAGTCATCCTCATCATCATCCTCAAAGCTGCCGGGGTTTGAGAGGAAACCACTGCCACCACTGTTCCTGGCCGGACTAGAGCTGTCATAGGCACTTACGTGGGTGCCCAGAGGGCCCACAGGGCAGCCAGGGTAGTCTGCATGGTTGGTACCCACACCAGGACGGATGATCTCCACATAGGAGGCAGGGAAGAGCCCCATCTCCCCATGGCTGTTCTGCCCCTGCAGCCAGCCGTCCAGAGAGGTCTCACTGAAGACCACTAGATCCTCATCCTGCTGGATACTGATCTCTCCCTCGGTCTCGCTGTGAAAGTCATAGAGAGCTCGGCCTTTCAGTGCCATGGTGGTGCTACAGGTGGATAAAGATGAAGAGAGCAAGGTGACCAAAATGCACCGGCAGCTCAATGCCTGTTACACAGTGCTATTTCCGGGATCCCGAGGCTGTGCCTCAGCACCCCCAGATTCAGTCCAGCTTCCCCTTCTTCAGAGCAGTATCCATGCCCCAGGAACTGCCCCATGGGGTCTGTACATTGCCTGTGGGCAGGGCAGGCAGGGCTTGGTCTACAGTCCTTTTCTCCTCCTTGGCAGCCCCTGGGGAGGGGTAGCCCTCCTCCCCACCGCCAGTGCAGAAAGCCAAGTGACCCACAGAAACCAGCTCAGCGACAGCAAGAATTCAACACTTTCCACCAGAACAATGTTCTAAAGCTGAAGAGGCTCCCTCAGCACAAACGCCGTCCCAGAAACGCAGGCAGGGCCCTTCTTCCCGCTGGCTCCCTGCTGCCGCTGGCTGCTCCGGCTTGGGGAGGCTCTCGCATTCCTCAGATGGCTTTTCCTCCCCCTCTTCCTTCTTCTTCTCCTCCTCCTCCTCCTTCTCTTGGGCCACTGGGTTTTCAAAAATCCAGAAAATCCAAGAGGAGCAAGGAGAAAAGCAGCACTCTCCTGAATCAATTCCAAGGGTGGATGTGTGCGGCCTCCCAACGATCTGGGTTGGGGAAAACAAGGGCCGAGGTTTGCACAACAGCCCGCCAAGTCCACGACCCCGGCCAGAGGTGGTTCTGTAGGTCCCCAAGGCCCAGTCCGTGTCCACCTGGGGAGCAGAGGGCGACCCTAGGTCACTCGTTCGATGGCCTCTGGTGTTTGCCTAACTCCTCAGCATCCTGAGCCCGCAGCTGACCTCGACTGTGTCCCGGGACCCCATCCAAGGGTGGTCAGGCAGACGCCGTCCCGGGGCGCTCGAACCGGTCCCCGGCGCGCCGGGCCTGCAGGGGCTTGGCCGTCCGTCCCTCTGTCCGTCCGTGCGCCCCACCTCCCCGCCAAGCAGCCCCTCCAAGCCAGCAGCCAGCTCCAAAACAAACAAGAAAAAAAAAGAAAGAAAGAAAGAAAGAAAGCAAAGAAAAAAGAAAGGCGACTCCGGGAGGTGGCGTCCCGGAGAGACGCGGGCGGAGGTGAGCGGTGGGGAGAGGGGGCGGAGGGAGCAGCCCTCGCACTTCCGCGGTCTCAGGCCTGGCGCCCACAGCTCCGCCCCGGCCGGGCGGGACTCGGATCCCGCGCTCCTGCGCTCCCGCCCTCCGCAAACGCCGTGGTCTCAGGGCTCGGGGGTTCCTGCTCGCCTCCTCCCCACCCCCCGCACTAGTGCAGAGAACTCCAGGAGTTTGGGGCACTTGCGCTGCTGCTGCGTTGGAGCAAAGGGAAGCACAGACGGTCAAAGAGGCAAGGACCCCTCCCCACTTTATCCCTTCCCCTTTGGCCCGTCTTCCCTCTTACTCTCCCACCCACAGTTCCCAGACTGTGCCCCCTATCACAGCGACCTTTGTGATCCCGACAGACTTAGAATAAATCTCTTTGTAGGTCCGGGTTCCCCAGCCAGATAGGACCAGGAACACCCCAACCCAGGGGAACTCCTTTAAAGAGGGAAAGCTTGCGGTAGCGAACAGCCCTTCTGAGGACTGGTGGGCCTATCCTGGCCAGCAGCAGCAGGAGAAAGAGGAGGCCTAGGACAAGGCTTCAGAAGAACAAGGTTTTGTTTTGTTTTGTTTTGTTTTTCTTGTTTCAGAACTTTTGTTTGTTTATTTATTTATTTTTATGGTCGGCTCACCCTGCCCTGAGCGCAGGGCTGGCGCAGTAAGTGGTGCCGGATCGAACTGCGCGGTACCTGCAGCCGCCTAAGCTTTCCTAAGCAGGCGCTTTAGACCACTGAGCCATCCTGCCAGACCAAGAACAAGGTTTTGGAAGTCAGTGGGTTTTCACCTGGCACTGATCCTGCCAAACACTATGCAGAGCACTGTGCTAGGCACAGCAGGCAACCTGGTTCCTGCAGTCACCCACTGAAAAACACTTGAGTAGCTAGCTACTAAGCCCTGGGCTACAAAAATGAGTAAGACAAAAATTGGGACATGCTGGCACAAGTCTATAATCCCAGCACTTGGAGGCTGATGTATGAAGATCTCTGAGCTTAAGGCCAGCATGAATTTGAGACCTTGTCTCAAAAAAAAAAAAAAAAAAAAGCCGGGTGTGGTGGTGCACGCCTGTAATCCCAGCACTCGGGAGGCAGAGGCAGGAGGATTGGTGAGAGTTCGAGACCAGCCTGGGCTACAAAAGTGAGCTCAAAGCCAGCCTGAACTTCATACAAGACCCTGTCTCAAAAAAAGACAAAAAACAAAAAAAGATAGGCTGTAGATGTAGACAGGCAGGAACGTACTTACTTACTTATGGGAAACCCCTGGGTCTAATCCCTAGTACCAAAGAAAAAAAGGAGTAAGATGTCACCCTTACCTTTCAGAACCTTCAGATGTGCCTCAGGTGGTCAGTGCCATTCAAAGTGCATGAGATGGCATCTATGCCAACTATGTGGGGCAGAGACCAAGGATGGCTTCCTGGAGAAGGAGGTGCCTAAAGTAAGACTCCTGGATGGGACCTGGAGCCTTGCCAATGCCCCCCAGCTAGGCCTTCTGTTCATTCTTGTTCTTCCTGCTTGTCACTACTGGCACAGGTAGTACTGTTAAAGGCAGAGTACCACCTGTACCTACCTTTAAGCTGTCCTGAGGGACGGAGTTGCCAGAATCCAAAACCTGATTTCATGGGAGTACTGTGGGGCTGAGTAGCAGGCTTATGCACAAACTGTGGAAGCTTGGGTGTCAGTTTTCATACTTGAAAAGGAGAGTTGGATTTTTGGTCCAGAGGTCAAGGCAGGGTGGGCTTCCTTGTCCCTTCCTGTCATCAGTCCTGCAAACTGGATTAACAATAGCAGCTACTTCCTTAGGAGTGTGAGTGCCAGCAAGAGTGTAAATTCTCTGCACAGGCTCACTGCATGTAGTCAATGGAATTTCTGCAAACCCAGCAAGGGCTAATTTCAGCCCAACCCCTGGGTCTCCAGCCATTATCCGGCTGTCTTTAGTCTTCTCTGGAACATTTTGGCTACAGTTATAGACCACCTATCAAGGAGTTAGCCCCATATCTGTTCCAAGTGCCTTTGCCTCCTCACCCTTTCCAGTCACCCTTATTTCCAGGTTCTCAGGGAACACACTCTTTATTAAACAGAGATTCCCTCCCCCCTTCATACCTAGGGATGAGACCCAGAGTATGAATCTTGGAAGCTGTGTTAATATTGTGGTTTTCCTGCACCTTGCCTGTTCCTTTGGCAGGCATTCTCTAATTCCATTTTCTTCTAGTTGGAGCTTGTTCTCTTTCCTGCTAGGACTCTGATCTGTGCACAGGAAACAGCACGCTCCCAGCTTCCTGTTTGTACCCCAAGATTTAGTAGCATAGAGCACTCTGTCCAGTTTTTCTAAGTAGATCTCTCTGGGAATCAGGCCAGCAATACAGGGGTAAGGGACTGGGAAGAAGCTAGACTGGGAAGATTCTGGGTAGGCTAGACCAAAATAGTGCCCAACAAAACTTGGGCATTTTGGGGGCTGTTTGTTTTTAGACAAGTTCTTATTAAATTGTCAAGGATGGGCTGGAACTGGAAGTTCTCTAGCCTCAGCCTCCCAAGCAGCTGGGATTACAGACATGCATCCAACAAGATGTGGGTCTTGAGAGAAGTGTGCTCGACCACATGTATAAAAATATTTCCTTAGCTAGGCATGGTGGCAAATGCTTGTGATCTCAGCACTTAGGAGCCTGAGGCAGGAAGATTGCTATGAGTTATATTTTAATTATTTTTTTTAAAGATATCCTTTTGAAAATGTATTGATAGTACTATGAACAATAAAGCATTCTTTTAGTTCTTATGAAGTTTCTGAAGTTTTTTGTTTTGTTTTCTTTTATCTTTTAGAGACAGGGTCTCGCAATGCAGTTCAGGCTGGTCTTAAGCTTGCTTTTGTAGCCCAGCCTGGTCTGGAACTCACATTGATCCTCCTGTCTCAGCCTCCCAAGTGCTGAAGTTTTGTTTTTTTGTTTTTTTTTTTTAAAGAATTATTTTATTGGGGCTGGGGAGATAGCTCCGAGGCACAAGTGCCTGCTGGGCAAGTGCAAGGTCGTGAGTTCGAACCCTGGTCCCACAAAAAAAAAAAAAAAAAAAAAAAAGAATTATTTTATTTTATTTTTTTTTCTTGTTGCAGAACTTTTGTTTGTTTGTTTATTTATTTTTATGGCAGGCTCAGCCTGCCCTGAGGGCAGGTCTGGTGCAGCATATGGTGCCAGGGTTCGAACCGCAGTCCCTGAAGCCTCCTAAGCTTTCCTAAGCAGGCACTTTAGACCACTGAGTCATCCTACTGGGCCCCTCAAATAAATCTTTTTTTTTTTTTTTTTTTTTGTCTTTTTGAGACAGGGTCTCACTGTGAAGTTCAGGCTGGTCTTGAGCTCACTTTTGTAGCCCAGGCTGGTCTTGAACTCACACCAATCCTCCTGCCTCAGCCTCCCGAGTGCTGGGATTACAGCCGTGCGCCACCACGGCTGGCTAAATAAATCATTTTAATACCTACCTTTCTATGGAATTACAACAGCATTACCATTACAGTATTTGTTTGGCTTTTTTCTTTTGGTACTGGGAACTGAACTCAGAACCTCTCACTTGCTAGGCAGGGCTGTGCCCCTGAGACATATCCCTGGCCTGCAGTATTTGTTTTTATTAAAATTAGTTCTTTTCAAGCTTTTTGGTTTTTTTTTTCTCTTTCTTTCTTTCTTTCTTTTTTTGGCTTTTTGAGACAAGGTCTCATTATGCAGCTCAGGCTGGCCTTAAGCTCACTTTTGTAGACCAGGCTGGTCTTGAAGTCACACCTATCCCCCTGCCTCAGCCTCCCAAGTGCTGGGATTAAAGGTGTGTGCCACCATCCATAAAGTTCATTACTAATAAATCCTGGTTTTTAATACAGATAGCCCCCTTTATCCAAAATACATGGGTACACCCAGGTGCAGAGATGCTCATCTTCTAATCCCAGCTCTCAAGAGGCTGAGGCAGGAGCACGGCTGCCAGTCTGAGGACAACCTGGGCCACTGTGTAGTGAGTGGAAGACCAGCCTGAACTACACAGGAAGACCCCATCTCAACAACAGCATAGATTGGGCCCCGAGTATTTTGACTCTTTTTTTTTTTTAGTGGGGGGGACCGAGGTTCAAACTCACTCAGTACCTTGCACTTGCCAGGCAGGCACTTGTGCCACAGAGCTATCTCCCCAGCCCCTGGAAACCAAGTATTTTGGAAGATGTACATATATATATGTGATATTCCAGGCATGGAACTGCGGTCTAAGCATGAAATTCATTTAGGTTTCATGAAGACAGTGGGACACAGTAATTTTCATACTGTTCTTGAGCCACAGTTGTGTGGTATGGTATTTTCCACTCCAGTCATCACACTGATGCTCAAAGTTCTGGATTTTAGAGCATTTTGGATTTTTGAGTTAGGGATATTATATTAAGTCTACTATGCTATGGCAAGACAGAAATGTGACCTTTTTTTATTTTATTTTATTTTTTGGGGGGGCTACTAGTTATTGAACCCAGGTCCTGCCACTGAGCTACATTCTTGGTGTAACTTTAAATTACTTTGAGATAGGGTGTTGTTCAATTCCTAAATGGCCCAGGCTAGACTTAAACTTCCAGTCCTCTTGCACTAGCTTCTCAGAGTACTTGGAGGACAGGATTTTGATAGGTTCTGGCCCTAGTATGAATTGCTGAATCGTTATGGTGGTCATCTAATATGGCTGAAGCCCTTAAAACAACAGCTTATCTTCCCAAATACCACCTCCTCCTTCTTCTCCAACTCAGCCCAGGGTCCAATTTCCTTCCATTTGTCCCGCCACCTCTGGGAAGGCTCCAATCAGCTCCTCAGGTAAATCTAAACATCCTCCTCAAATCCCACCCTTGGTAAATGGTCATAAAAGCCTCAGCCTCCCTTTGTTCCAATTCAGAGAATTCCTTATCTTTCCCGAATTTTCTCCATGTCCTCCAGGAGAATAAAGCCCTTTTCTCTTTTCCTTCTGCCTGTTTCCCGGCTGCGATACCGCGGAAAACCTATCAGATTTGTCACTGTACCCAACTCAAAATATAATCTTTTCCTTTTTTTATTTCAGTACTGGAGATTGAACTCAGGATCTTGCATTTACCAGGCAAGCGCTTATTCTGCTGAGCTAGCTCCCCACACTCCAATATATAATCATTTTAAAAACTGTGTTTCGGGGACCCGGGAGGATGGCTCAGTGGTCTAAAGCGCCTGCTTAGGAAAGCTTGGGCAGCTGCAGGGACCATGGTTTGATCCCTAGCACCACATGCTGCACCAGCCCTGCCCTCAGGGCAGGCTGAGTGGGCCATAAAAAAAAAAAAAAAGAAGCTTCATCTTCTGTGCACTATCTGGTCCTAAGTGTCCTTGTCCACAGACTTTTCGTACTACAGATGGTTTTCCTTTTCCTGACATCCACTGCAGGACACTAATCACTAAGCAATTCCTCCTCACTGAGGTAAGTGTTCTTCTTTATCCTTGGGCACTGTGAATCCTCAGAAGTCAAAGGGCCCCTGGCGCTGACTTTCCATTTGTTTTGTTCTTCCATCTTGGCTTGCTAGCAGGCAATAGCTTGGCTGAGGCTGTCCAGAGCAGGGTCCTTGCCCTCATCCTCTTTTCCTGCTGCGTCCTTAATTTCTTCTGGTTTGGCAGTTTTCTTTTTCCTCTTCTTTTCTTTCTTCTTTATTTTTTTTTAATTTTTTTATTTCATTTATTTATTTTTTTCTTGTTTCAGAACCTTTGTTTGTTTATTCACTCATTTTTATGGCTGGCTCAGCCTGCCCCAATGGCAGGGCTGGCGCAGCATGTGGTGCCGGGGATCGAACCGCAGTCCCTGAAACCACCCAAGCTTTCTCAAGCAGGCGCTTTAGACTACTGAGCCCTCCCGCCCGGGCCTCTTTCTTCTTTAGAGAATTCTCCAAATGTAGCTTCTTTTTTTTAAAGAATTTTTTTATTTTATTTATTTATTTTTTTCTTGTTTCAAAACCTTTGTTTGTTTATTCACTTTTTTTTTTTTTTCATGGGACCAGGGTTCGAACTCACGACCTTGCACTTGCCCAGCAGGTACTTGTGCCTCGGAGCTATCTCCCCAGCCCCTATTCACTCATTTTTATGGCCAGCTCAGCTCACCCCAAGAGCAGGGCTGGCGCACCATGTGGTGCCAGGGACGGAACTACGTCCCTGAAGCCACCCAAGCTTTCCCAAGAAGGCGCTTTAGACCACTGAGCCATCCCGCCAGGCCCCCAAATGCAGCTTCTCTAACAGCAATGGAGTGCCCATCTCTGGCAGGAAACAAAAAAGGGGGATATAAATAAAAGACAATTTTTAGTGAAAAAAATATATATATACAATATAGGATAGATATACAATGACTCTCTCTTAATTCAATGAGAAGAAAGGTTTGTACTAATAGTTTAGACAAGATATCATGTCTGCATCTTGTCCTCTGAATAACTATTACAAAGATAACAATATGCAGTGTATTAATTATTGTAACTATCCTACTAACCTGTTTTGAAATGTTTCATTGCTATTTTTTCTCATTAAAATGAATAAAAATTTTTGGGCCCAGCAGGATGGCTCAGTGGTCTAAAGCTCCTGCTTAGGAAAGCTTAGGCAGCTGGTTTGATCCCCGGCACCACATGCTGTGCCAACCCTGCCCTCAGGGTAGGCTGAGCCAGCCATAAAAATAAATAAATAAACAAACAAAAGTTCTGAAACAAGAAAAAATAAAAAATCTTTAAAAAAAAGTTCAGGCTGGGGGTGGTGGCACACGCCTGTAATCCCAGCACTTGGGAAGCTGAGGCAGGAAGAATCGATCCAAGTTTGAGACCAGCCTGAGGTACAAAAGTGAGCTCAGGGCCAGCCTAAACTGCACAGTGAGACTCTGTCTCAAAAAGACAAAAAAAAGATAGCCGGACGTGGTGGCGCACACCTGTAATCCCAGCACTCAGGAGGCTGAGGTGGGAGGATCAGTGAGAGTTCGAGACCAGCCTGGGCTACAAAACTGAGCTCAAGGCCAGCCTGAACTGTACAGCGAGACCCTGTCTCAAAAAGACCAAAAAAAAAAAAAAAAGAAAAAAAGAGTTCAGGCCGGCCTTGAGTTCACTTTGTAGCCTAGGCTGGTCTTGAACTTGCAGTGCTCCTCCTGCCTCAGTCTCCTGAGTGCTAGAATTACAAGCATTACAGTATTACAGATGTCACTAAATTGCTGTGTCTAGACTGAGCTTGAACTTGTGATCCTCCTGCCTCAGCCTCCAAAATGCTGAAATTACAGACCTTCACTATCATATTCACCTCAGTGTGTTGTTTTCTATATTTCCCAAATGTTAGTGTGCACATAAATTATCTTGTTAAAAATGCTGACTCTAGGGGCTGGGGAGATAGCTCCGGAGGCACAAGTGCCTGCTGGGCAAGTGCAAGGTCGTGAGTTCGAACCCTGGTCCCACAAAAAAAAAAAAAAAAATGCTGACTCTGGGGCTGGGGAGATAGCTCCGTGGCACAAGTGCCTGCCTGGCAAGTGCAAGGTCGTGAGTTTGAACCCCAGTCCCACCAAAAAAAAAAAAAAAAAAAAAAAAAAAAATGCTGACTCTGATACTAAAGCTCAGGAAGAGGGCTAAGGTTATTCTTTACAGTGTATCTACGGATGTGTGTGTAATGATAAAAATCTATTTAAACAAAAGGAAACAATAAACAATATTTAGGAAAGGATATATTTTTCTGTATAAGGGAAGAAAGTGGATGGAATAGGTAGGTGAAATGATCCTGGCCATGTGTGCTTAAACTGTTGGGTTCAGGGCCCGGCGGGATGGCTCAATGGTCTAAAAGCTCCTGCTTGGGGAAGCTTGGGCAGCTTCAGGGACCACGGTTCAATCCCCGGCACCACATGCTGCGCCAGCCCTGCCCTCGGGGCGGGCTGAGCCAGCCATAAAGGATGAGTGAATAAACAAAGGTTCTGAAACAAGAAAAAAATAATACATTAACTGTTGGGTTCATAAATATACATTATACATAGTAACTTACATGTTACACATGTATTATTTTGCAACTATGAGTACTATATTTAAAAAGACAATGAAAAACGTAACGAAACAAAAATGATCCACAAAGAAGCTAGGTGGCGGCAAAGTCCGGACTAAAAAAAAGAATCCTTCCCGCAGCGCCACTCAGATGTGATTTTTACAAATCTGACTAGTCCAGGCAGCGTTAACTTGATGTTCACTGTCCAAAAATCCACTAGTCGGGCCAATTCCATAGAGCCCAGACTGAAGTGTTAGGGCCTATACACACAGCTCAAGTTTCTCACATTCACAAGATTTCATGAGTGGCATGACGCTTTTGTTAAAAATACCTGTGTCCAGGGCTAGAGATGTAGCTCAGTGGGCAAGCACTTGCTTAACATGTTCAAGACTGTAGGTTCAATTTTTTTTTTTTGTTTCATAACTTTTGTTTGTTTATTTATTTTTATGGCCGGCTCAGCCTCCCCCGAGGGCAGGGCTAGCGCAGCATGTGGTGCCGGGAATCGAACCGCAGTCCCTGAAGCCGCCCAAGCCTTCCTAAGCAGGCGCTTTAGACCACTGAGCCATCCTGCCGGGCCCTGTAGGTTCAATTTCAGTACCGCAAAAAACAAAAATATTTCCGGAGAGCTCCCTAATATATCCGATTTTGTGAATGTAGGCAGCAGTCCTGGAATCATCGGATTCTAGGTTTGAGGCTGTCCAACTTCCATGGCAAAAGAAATCAACCCCGCCCAGGTTAAGGACTTGACAGTGGCGGGAGACAAGACCGCTCGGCCAGCCCCGGTACCCAGGCTCGAGAATGGTTTTCAAGAGGAATGTGCTCCACTGGTCCGTTAGCATAGTAATTCCAGTGGGAGGTGCCCGACAGTCATCCTTCCTCCCCGGGACTGGGCTCTTCAGCACTTAGGGGGCCGACTGTCCTGAGAGTCCCCAAAAGGCAGAGCTCTAAAGCAAAGTTATTACTGGAGTGCTTGACGCTTTCTCGGTTGCTAGGAAACGCGCTAGCGTGTTCCAGAGCCCGCCTCCGGTTTCGCCTCTTCCTCCTCCCTCCACGAACCGGAAATAGAAAGGAAACGCGAGATAGGGACTCGAGGGCATGGTCCCCACTTTGGCCAATGAAAGAGAGGGGTGTGGTCAAATGCCACATTTTTATTGGTCCAGGACCTCCAGACACGCCCAGTCCAGGCGCCCTTGCGGACGACAGACGAGTGACGCCCAGGACTCTCCGGCAACTTTGGGTCGCACGCTTCCTTAGCGGCTGCCATCATGGTGCGGAAGCTGAAGTTCCACGAGCAAAAGCTACTGAAACAGGTGGATTTCCTAAACTGGGAAGTTACCGACCACAACCTCCACGAACTACGTGTGCTGCGGCGCTACCGGCTGCAGCGGCGTGAGGACTACACGAAGTACAACCAGCTGAGCCGGGCGGTACGCGAGCTGGCGCGGCGACTGCGCGACCTGCCCGAGCGCGACCCGTTCCGCGTGCGCGCCTCCGCCACGCTGCTGAACAAGCTGTACGCTCTGGGCCTGGTGCCCACACGCGGCTCGCTGGAGCTCTGCGATTTCGTCACAGCCTCGTCCTTCTGCCGCCGCCGCCTACCCACCGTACTCCTTAAGCTGCGCATGGCGCAGCATCTCCAGGCTGCTGTGACCTTTGTGGAGCAAGGCCACGTGCGAGTGGGCCCGGATGTGGTGACCGACCCGGCCTTCCTTGTTACGCGAAGCATGGAGGACTTTGTCACCTGGGTCGACTCATCTAAAATCAAGCGACACGTGCTGGAGTACAATGAGGAGCGCGATGACTTTGATCTGGATGCCTAGTAGGTTTCGCTGTCACCCCAGTGTCTCCTCAGGATGGGAAACAGGCCTGATGCTGGCGCTCTGAGAGTGCTGTAGACAGGTGTCACCTAGTTGGAGATTTTCAAGGACTTGGCTCCTCAATTGCAGGTCACAGAGCCGAGGTGGTGAGAGTCGCTCCTGTTCTCCGAGAGCTAAGTACTAGTAACTAAATGATGGTGCCTTTCAGTGGGAAGCTGTTTTGTACTATCCTGGCGATTGTCAGCCTCCGGTAACAGAAGACGCTTTGGTATAAAAGCAAGAACGTTAGTCTTATTTCCGTTATCGTCTTATATCAGGACCAATGTCTTCAATTTATTTAACTCAAATACTTGCTTCTGGTCGTGAGTAAGCTGTGATCAATGGAAAGTTTGAGCCCAAGTTTCTATTCAAGTGGGTGAGACTTTGGTGATAAGGGTTCCCCCGTTTAAAGGAAACCTTCCGGATATCAATAAATGGTCCATCTACTTTGTAAATGCAGTTTTATGTTGTCTGGTTTTCTCACAAAGGGTCAAACTATAGCTTTTCCCGGATCAGGAACCCTAAGAAGGGTAGTAGAACCAGCAGTTGACTCCACTGTGGATGAGGTTGGCCACAGGGACCGCATGTGGGGACTGCAGAATGTTGCGAAGGGCTGAGCAAATTTGTCCCTTTACCAATCCCTTTCTTGGAATGAATGTTTCGGCAAAGCTCTCCTCAGCAGGACTTCCTGTTGTTACTCCAGTTCCTTAAATGCTGTCTGAGAGGGCTGAGTGTTTGCTTGCCTGAGGAAATAATCACGTTATAGCTTGACCATCTGGTGGTTAGAAGTGGCCCAGGAGGTTCCTGGAAACATGTTCCTAGAAGTAGTAGAGCCCTGTATTTGTCCCTAGATTCAGTACACACACACACACAAACACATACACACACAAAGAGGAGTAGAAGAGAATGAGAAAGGATGGTATTGGGAATATCAGATTTTACCCCAGACTTCTGGGTTTTATGCTTTTTTTCTCAGTACAGGGAATTGAACTGGGGACCCTGCACTTGCCAGGCAGACACTTATGCTACTGAGCGATCTTCCGTTGGGTTTTTTTTTGGGGGGGGGGGATTATGTTACACTGAGATAAGGTCTCAGTATGTATTCCAAGCTGGCCTTGATCTTACTTTGTAGTTCAGGCTTGCATGAAACTCAGTGCCCTAAGCCAGGCGTGGTGGTGCACGCCTGTAATCCCAGTACTCGGGAGGCTGAGGCAGGAGGATCTGTGTGAGTTCGAGACCAGCCTGGGCTACAAAAGTGAGCTCAAAGCCAGCCTCAACTGCATAGTGAGACCCTGTCTCAAAAAGACAAAAAAAAAAAAAAAAAAAAGAAACTCAATGCCCTCCTACCTCAGCCTCCTGAGTGCTGGGATTACAGGCATGCACCACCATGCCTAGCATATCCCAGAGTTCTATAAACCAAGCATGGTGGGGCATGCATATAATCCTAGCACTCTTAAGAGGCTGACACAGGAAGATAGCAAATTTAAGCCCAACCAGGTAACAACATTGCAAGACCTGTCTCACAAATAAAAAAGGGCTGGGAGTATAGTTTGGTGTTAGTGCACTGGGTAAATCCCCTTTACCATAAATAAAAAGGTAGAATAGAATGCTGTGGCCAGTAAGTGTTAGATGTGACTTTTGCGCTTCCTCAAGTGAGGCAGAATTTGATGTAGAAGCAAACTGGAAATGCTTAAGGAAGAAGTTGCCACTTATTCTTCCCACCATCTGTGTAAGGTAAGTAATGATATCCATATTTTTCAATTTGGAAAACAAGTGTGACAAGAGCTCATCCAAAAGTGAGTTTAAATCCAGGTTCCTGTGACCTCCAAGGCTGTGTTCTCAGTGTCATCTGTCTGCTCGCTAGTGGAGAGAGAGCTCTGACCCCCAGTTGGGCACAGTCTGGCTATTTGAGGGAATATCCACAGAGCACTCAGCCATGAGGATCTCTGGGGGGCAGGACCCCTCCTCCTGGGCCTCAGTGCTCACCACACCCGGAAAGGCAAGGCTGGTAGCTTCAAACATACACAGCTTCTTCATCTTCTCTTGAAAGAAACAGTCTAGAATCTTCCTAAAAGAATTAAAAGTTCAGTGGCCCAGGTTCCGTCCAGGTTCGATCCCTGATGTGCTGTACCAGCAGCAGGGAAGGGGAGATACTGAGACAGACAATTGAGAGGCATGGTGGCCAGCTCCTGTAATCCCAGGGGTTGGGAGGCTGAAAACAGGAGAACCACTATGAGTCCAGTAGTGAGACTCCAGACATTGTACTAAATACTTTTTTTTTTTTTTTTTTTGCGGGACCAGGGCTCGAACTCACAAACTTGCATTTGCCAGGCAGGCACTTATGGCATGGAGCTATCTCCCCAGCCCCTGTACTAAATACTTTAAAAAAAGTAAAAGTGAGCCAGATATGGGGCCCGGTGGGATGGCTCAGTGGACTAAAGCGCCTGCTTGGGAAAGCTTGGGCGGTTAGATCCCCGGCACCACATGCTGTGCCAGCCCTGCCCTCGGGCTGGGCTGAGCCGGCCATAGAAATGAGTGAATAAATAAATAAATAAACAAACATATATTAAAAAAAAAAGTGAGCCAGATAGATGGCTTGAGAGACTGAGGCAAGAGGTTTGCCATGAGCTCCAGGCCAGCCTATGATATATGAGTTCAAGGACAGCCTGAACAACATAGCAAGACCCTGTCTCAAATAAAAAATAAAACATTTACCAAAAGCATGCAACAATGATACATGCATATCCATGTTTATAGCAACAATTCACAATAACTAAATCTTGGGGCTAATTCATATGCTATCAACAGATGAGTGGATAAGGAAAAGGTGTTTATGTATAAGGATAAGGGGGCCCGGCGGGTTGGCTCAGTGGTCTGGAGCGCCTGCTTGGGGAGGCTTGGGCGGCTTCGGGGACCGCGGTTCGATCCCCGGCACCACATGCTGTGCTAGCCCTGCCCTGGGGGCGGGCTGAGCGGGCCATAAAAATGAGTGAATAAACAAACAAAGGTTCTGAAACAAGAATAAAAATAATAAATAAAATTAAAAAAAAAATATAAGGATAAGTATAAGAGATTTTTAGGTAAACAGATGCACTTTGAGGCTATAATTTTTTAAGTGAAATAAGACACACAAGCTTTTTTTTTTTTCTTTTTTTGAGACAGGGTCTCATAGTTCCAGGCTGGCCTTGTGCTCACTTTTTGTGTGTGTATGCTCACTTTTGTAGCCCCCAGGCTGGTCTCAAACTCAGTGATCTTTCTGTCTCAACCTCCCAAGTACTGGGATTCTAGGCAGTGCGTCATCACACTGCCCAGGTCGGTGGGGGCACAGCATGTGGGGCCTGGGATCTAACTCAGGACCTTCTACTTGTTAAATAGTGCTTCTGCACGGGAGCTGTCTCCCCTGCCCCAAGACACACAAATTTAAATATCTCATTGTTTCCCTTGTGCAAGAAACCCAGAATAGAAAAAGAGCATCAGCAGAGGATAGATATTGGGGAATAGGAAGGGAACATGTTCAAATGAGAAATGGAACTAGAGAGGGTAGAAAAGGAAGGGAAGGAATAAAGGGGGAAAAAATGGGAAATAAAGCTTTTGTAGGGAAACTTACTGGGGACTTTTCCTGCCTCAGAAACTATTCCAGGGGGCTGGGGAGATAGCTCCGAGGCACAAGTGCCTGCTGGGCAAGTGCAAGGTCGTGAGTTCGAACCCTGGTCCCACAAAAAAAAAAAAAAAAAAGAAACTATTCCTACTCTTCATTCCTCATCATTCCGCAACAAATTTTCCTACTCTTTTGGTTTCCCCAAGCAAGCACTTTAAACAACTGAGTTAACCCACAAGCCCCCAATTTTCCTATTTGTAAAGTCCATTGTTCCTTAACATATATTATTTTAGAAAACATGAAGTCAGTGCACCTCACGTCTCACAGATTGAGAGTTACATATTTTGGGCCAGGGAGATAGCTCAGTAGAATAAGCACTTGCCTGGCAAGTGCAAAATCCTGAGTTCAGTCCCCAGTACTGGAAAGAGACAGAGACAGAGAGAGAGAGTTACATATTTGCTCCTATATCACTCAGATCTTAGTGTAAGACAGCAGCCTCAGTTCCTCTTGTGGGTAAAGAGGGAATGCTGGAGCCATGATCCTTGGCTGTCTCAGATGCTTTAGAAAAGCTGACATATGTGACTAAGCTTTGCACCTGATGTGACATCTTATCACTGTGGAGATTGGTTAATGTTGGCACTGCAACCACTGCCTTCCAGAAACCTAGGACATCCTAAGCCCTTGGGAAGGTCATCCTACTCTCCTGGCTGTGCCTACCTGGTGCCCACGTACTGATTTAGGACTTTCTTTGTTCTTAGTCTGTACAATGTTGTATAACCTCTGCTACTTCAAAACATACCACTCAGGGTCACTTGAGTCCTTGTTCCCAAGCTGAGGTCACTTCTCTTTGGCTCAAAATAAATGATTTTTTTCCTTTTCTTTGAAAAAAATTGTAAATGAGGAGGAGAACAAAGGTTGAAGGGAGGGGAGGGGAATGAGGAAAAAAGGATCAAGGTACATTATACACAGGTACAAATTCCCTATGATGGATATGACCAATGTGTATGACAAGTATGTACCAAAAGAAAGAACAAAAGAAAACTTCATGGTGGGATACTCCTGTCTAAGGTTTGAGAGGAAAATACAAGATTCTTTTACAAAAGATTTTGTCTTTTGCAGAAAGATATGAATATGACTTATATAAGGTTTTTTTTTTTCTTCACCAAGTATTAGTGACTAAACCCCAGTCCTTTACACCCAGCTCTATCCCGAGCCCTTTATTTTTTTTTAATGAGTTTTGTTGTTGTTGTAGGGTCTCACTATTCAGTTCAGGCTGGGCTTGAACTCATTTTGTAGCCTAGGCTGATCTTAAACTCGAAACAGTTCTCCTGCTTCAGCCTCCCAAATGCTGGGATTATAGGTGAGCGTGCTCCACCATGCCAGGCGTTTATTTTTTATGTTGTGAAAGCATGTCTTTAAATTGTTAAATTCCTGGAAACTTGTAGTCCTTCTGTTTCAGCTTCTGAAAGTGCTGGGATTGCAAGCATGTACCACTATGCCCAGAAGATTGATGCTAAATGTAACTACAGGGCCCAGCGGGATGGCTCAGTGGTCTAAAGCGCCTGCTTGGGAAAGCTTGGGCGGCTTCAGGGACCAGGTTTCGATCCCCGGCACCACATGCTGTGCCAGCCCTGCCCTCGGGGCAGGCTGAGCCGACCATAAAAATGAGTGAATAAACAAACAAAGGTTCTGAAACAAGAAAAAAAACAAAACAACAACAACAACAAAAAAAAACCTCTGTAACTGCCAATTTAGGTTTAAAAAAAAATCAGATAATGGAAACTATTGATTAGAAAATTTGTCACGTTTGCACCCTGTGCTCTGTATAAAATTTGTGAGGACAACAATATGCAGTGTCTCAACTATTGCAAATGTGCTACTAGCATGTTTTAAAACTCTCATATTGTTATCTCTTATTAAAATTAAAATTTAAAAAATCAGTTTAGGGCTGTGCATGGTGGTACATGCCTGTAATCCCAGCACTCGGGGGCTGAGGCAGGAGGATCACTGTGAGTTTGAGGCCAGCCTGGGCTACACAGACCCTGTCTCAAAACAAACATTTGGGTTTAGGAATGCAATTCAAGTGGTAGAACAATTGTCTAGTACGCACAAGGGCTTGGGTTCAACTGTCAGAACTGCAGGGGGGCCCCGGCAGGATGGCTCAGTGGTCTAAAGCGCCTGCTTGGGGAAGCTTGGGCAGCTTCAGAGACCGTGGTTCAATCCCCGGCATCACATGCTGCGCCAGCCCTGCCCTCAGGGCGGGCTGAGCCGGCCATAAAAATGAATGAATAAACAAACAAAGGTTCTGAAACAAGAATAAAAATAATAAAAATTAAAAAAGAACTGCAGGGGAGAAAAGAAAAAGAAAGAAAAGCTAAACAAATACATAGTAAATAAAAAGATATTGGTACTGACATTAAAAATTATAGAGGATTAGTTAGATATGATGCCACATGCCTATAATCCTAGCTACTTGAGAATCTTAGGAAGATCACAAGTTTGAGGCCAGCCTGAGCAACTCAAACCCTGTCTCAAAATAAAAAATGGGTTGGAGATGCCACTCAACAGTAGAGTGCTTGCCTAGCATGCACAAGATCCTAGCTCAATTCCAAACATGGCAAAAGTAGGGGCTGGTGAGATAGCTCAGCAGTCTAAAGCACCTGCTTAGGCAACCTCAGGGACCAAGGTTCAATCCTCAGCACCACATGCTGCACCTCCCCCACCCCCCAGCGTAGGCTGAGACAGCCATAATATAAATAAATAAACAAACAAACAAGGGCATGTGAGATGGCTCAACGGTCTAAAGTGCCTGCTTAGGAAAGCTTAGGCAATGGCAGGCAAAAGAATTTTTTTAAAGGATTACATTAGTTCCCACAAAGTATCTCCTTCATCAGGCCAAAAAGGAAGTATAGAGAATATCTTTAGTATAGGTTGTGTAACCTGTTTTTCACCTTTCTCTGTTGCTGTTTTTGGTTTTGTGGGTTTTTTGGTGGTACTAGAGATTGAACTCAGAACCTTGCATTTACCAGGCAAGCACTTATTCCACTGAGCTACCTCCCTGGCCCCTTGTTCTTCCTTCTCTGGAGAACTGTGTACCCTTCCTTGAGCCTCAATACCTAAGAGATCATATCCCTCATCTATCATTCACCTGCAGTCAGAGAAAAACCAAGAAGAAATTTGGTCATGTGGTGATGTACACCTATAATCCTAGCACTCTGGGAGGCTGAGGCAGGGATCACAAATTTGAGCCCCACCTGGGAAATTTAGCATGTTTCAAGAGTCTGTCTTGGGGCCCACGGGATGGCCCAGCGGTCTAAAGCACCTGCTTAGGAAAGTTTAGGTAACCGCAGGGACCAAGGTTTGATCCCCAGCACCACACACTGCACCAGCTCCACCCCCAGGGCAGGCTGAGCCAGCCATAACACAAATAAATAAGGTTTTAAAAAATTAAATTAAAAAAGATTCTGTCTCAAAAATAAAAAAGGGCTGGGAATGCAATTCAATGCAAAAGGCCCTGACTCAGTCCCAAGTACTACTGCACACATGCGTGCAAGACCAAGTCCTTCACCTCGGGGCAGTACTGTAATACAGTGCACAACACTCCCCAGATAAATTGCATGTATTGAAATCCCTGCTTTAGGCTCCATTTCTAGGGAACCAACCTAAAACAGGAGAGGACTAGGATGTAAGATGTGAGGCCCAAGGGAGGTAACAAGCACAGCTCCACTACTTCTCCATTTGTGCAAGACAGACAAGCCCTGTTCACCAAAATAAGGGCGTCACAAAACCCTGGAGTAAGGTTAGATCACCAAATGGATGTGGGCTGACCCCTGTCTGGTGAGCTCCAAATGACTGATTGAGGGGTCAGGAGACTCCAAACTGGAAGAGCAGCCAGAGCTGGAACATTGCAGGGAAATTACACCTCATAAAGGAGGACTCCAAGAACTACTTTAGAAAGTGGCAGGTACCACACATGGTGGCACACTCCTGTAATCTCAGCACTTGAGAGGCTCAGACACTAAGACTGTTGTGAGTCCAAGGCCAGCCTGGGCTACATAGTGAGATTCTGCCTAAAACAAAACAAAACAAAAAAAGTGTAAAGAGCCTATGCTCATCCCACCCTCCATATACTTGACCCATCAGAAAGTGGCAAAGACGGATAAGCATGCTCTAAGCAAGGGGAAGAATTTTGAAGGAGATTAAAGATTTTTTTTTTTTTTTGCGAGACCAGGGTTCAAACTAAAGACTTTGTACTTGCCAAGCAGGCACTTGTGCCATGGAGCTATCTCCCTGACCCTGACAATTTTTTTTTTTTTTTTTTTTTTTAAAGACAATGTGGGAGGCCAGCAGGATGGCTCAGTGGTCTAAGGCACCTGCAGGCAGCTGCAAGGACCATGATTCGATCCCTAGCACCACATGCTGGGCCGGCCCTGCCCTCAGGGCGGGCTGAGCCGCACATAAAGATAAATAAACAAACAAACAAAAGTTCTGAACCAATAAAATAAAATAAATTTTAAAAAGAAAGAAAAAAGACAATGTGAGGCTGGGGAAATAGATCTGTGGCACAAGTGCCTGCCTGACAAGTGTAAGGTCATGAGTTTGAACCTTGGTCCCGGAAAAAAAAAAAAAAAGACAATGTGAACCAGGTGTGGTGGCGCATGCCTGTAATCCCAGCACTTGGGAGGCTGAGGTATGAGGATTGGTACAAGGATCGGTACAAGTTTGAGGCCAACCTGGTTACAAAAGTGAGCTCGGGGCCTGGTGGGATGGCTCAGTGGTCTAAAGCGCCTGCTTGGAAAAGCTTGGGCAGCTTCAGGGACCGCGGTTCGATCCCCGGCACCACATGCTGCGCCAGCCCTGCCCTCGGGGCGGGCTGAGCCTGCCATAAAAATGAGTGAATAAACAGAGGTTCTGAAACAAGAATAAAAATAATAAATAAAATAAAATAAAATTTTTAAAAAAAGATTCTGAAACAAGAAAAAAACAAAACAAACAAACAAAAAAAACCCAAAAGTGAGCTCAAGGCCAGCCTGAACTGCATAGTGAGACACTGTCTCAAAAAGACAAAAAAAAAAAAAAAAAAAAAGACAATGTGTTTTTGTCGGGCATGATGGAAGCATACCCCTGTAATCCCAGCACTCCTGGAGGCTGAGGCAGGAGGATCATTATGAGTTTAAGACTGGCTTGGGCTACAAAGTGAGCTCAAAGCCAGCCTGAACTACATAGTGAGACCCTGTCTCAAAGAGACTAAATAAATAAATACATTTTAAAAACTGAAAAAGGATAATGTGGGGCCGGGCGTGGTGGCACATGCCTATAATCCCAGCACCTGGGAGGCTGAGGCTGGAGGATCGGTGCAAATTCAAGTCCAGCCTGGGCTACAAAAGTGAGCTCAAGGCCAGTCTGAACTGCATAGCAAGACCCTGACTCAAAAAAAAAAAAAAAGAAAAGATAAGGAAGAAAGAAAGAGGATAATGTGTCTGGTGACATGCCCAGCTAAACTTTTATTTTTATTTTTATTTTTTGTATCAGGAGTCAAACTCATGATCTCACACATGCGAGGCAGGCACTGTACCACTGAGCTATACTGCTAGCCTTAAATTTTTATTTTTATTTATGTATTTTTTTTTTCCAGAGTTTTGCTTTGTAGTTATACTGTAATCCTCCCACCTCAGGACCTTGAGAGCTGAGATTACAGGCCTGCACCACCACACCTGGCCTCCACTTGCTGTTTTTATGGGATGTTATTCAGTTAAGTATAAGACCAGTACCTTTCTGCTGGATTTTTTTTTTTTTTTTTTTAATGCTTAACCGGGGTTCAAACTCACGATCTTGCACTTGTCAGGCAGGCACTTATGCCGCAGAGCTGAGATCTTTTTTTTTTTTTTTTTTT